>PVIJ01000491.1:216742-285664 GCA_004024925.1 Scalopus aquaticus
GACCAGTTCACATTCCCACCAGCAGTGTAGAAGAGTTCCTTTTTCTCCACATCCTTTCCAGCATTTGTTGTTGCCTGTATTTTTCATGTGTGCCATCCTCTCAGGTGTGAGGTGGTATCTCATAGTGGTTTTGATTTGCATTTCCTTGATTATAAGTGATGTTGAGCATTTTTTCATGTATCTGTTGGCCATTTGCTTTAAAGTATGCTATACTTTAGTTTTAAAAGTGGCACTATTGGGCCTCCCTGGTAATGCGGTGGTTAAGCACAGCGGTTAATGCCGGCAGTTGTGACAGGAGTTCGACACCCAGGGAGATTCCCACATGGGGTGGCAGTCCTTTCATGCTTCTCCCGCTGCTCCCCTCAGCAGTGTATTGCCGTTGATCTGCCTGTTCTGCTCCCTACTCTGTCTCTGGTGAACCCTCTCGCCGCCCCACACCTCTGGCCTATACCCCAGCTTGTATGCATAAATAAATCTTTAAAATAAATAAAAGTGGCACTATTCCTGGCATCTAACTGCCAAACTTAAATGTATTTATTACTATAAGCACATTGACTCTTGATTGCTGTAAATACAGTTTAAACTGGAGTCTCAAGGATTTGCAAAGGTATTTGGTTTTGCACACAGTTGGTGACACAATTGAAGGCTTAGCAGCAGTGACCACAGATACTGCTTTCTCATTTCCTCCCTAATTTAGTGCCCTCAGTATACAGTTTCAGTGCTATTGAAGGTTCAGAGGATGACCTCTCTGCAATGACGAGCTGGAAAACAGTACATTTATCTAATTACAAATACGTTGTGACTTTTTATTGCTACAAAGGGATATTTATTGCACTTGTTTGCTTTCTACTTTGCCTACTTTGTGCTATGAGGCATATAGTAGAAGGTTGATAAGTAAGATTCAAATCTTTGGCATTACGTAAATTGTTTCTGACTGAGTGTTAACTGTTGTAATATTGACTTGTGAACACATCTTTGGAAAAAATATGAGAAAATTATTATGTGAATTGAATCATTAACTACAATGCAATAGTTACACTAAGAGCAACATTTTAGTAGTCATTTATAGTAGAACGTATTAAAATCATAAATCAGAATACCTATGTGTTATTTTCCCAAATAAGTGATAGTCCATATTGCTCAATTTTCTCAGCATCACCTCAACTATGATACACTGCCATTAGTTAAAAAGGTCTCACTTATAACAGGAATATAGGGAAACCAAATACAAGAGTGTCAACCAGCGAGAGAGGAGGGAGGATTGGGGCTCAAAACGGGGGAGAGGGGAACACAGGGGACTGTGGTGATGGTTCACGGGTGAATTGGTGGTGGGAAACCTACGGGGAATACACAGTAATGTAAAGGACACACAAACACACACAAAAAAAGTTGAGTTGAAGTAGTGGGGAGAATGGCTTTCCTTAGCTTTATATGTGACCTACGACTCCAGATAGTACCCAGATATGCAGGTTAATGTCCTTGCTTCTTCTTCTATATCATGTCTTTTGTGTGACCACTTCCAACCAGAACTGACAAAGGTTTTTGCATTCCTCTAATAGCAATCCTTCCAAATTTTTCTCAGAACTTTGTTCTTAGAAATAATACCTTTTCTGCACCCACCCTGGTCTTGGTTATGTCTGCCGTGGTGTTTAATCTAGACTCATAACCCACTGCCTTAAAAAAGTTATATAAAGAAGTCTTAAAGAAGAACTGCTGGCATAACCTCTTACTTTCTGTGCACCTGTGTCATTGATTTGAGAGCCAAAGCAAAACATGGGCAAGTAGAATGTGCAAGAAATGGGATGAAGCTAGAAGCATCTGGTGCTGTGGACTCTAGAAGGTTCCATATTGTATCTACCAGACATTCATGAGAACACATGGATAAACTTAAATACCTCATGAAGTTGCAGCCACTAATTGATCTTAATTAAGTTTATCCTTTTGCAAATTTTTTCTAGGTCTCCAGGGCACTGAGCCTTAGTTCTCCCCACCCCCGAACAAGGTGCTTTCAAATTTGTTTCTGTGCGGACAGCCATATTTTAACTCTGTGTCAGAAAATCATCTTCACTGCATGCCTTGAGAATCCAATTATCCAGTGAAAGGTTTCTGCTTTCCGTGGGTGTTCTTTTTCCCTAAAAGGCCAACTCCTCTTACTTCTAAGTAGATTAAAACTACCAAGCAAAAGGAGGGTTGAAAAAATGTTGTAGATATTTCTTGATAAAAGAGGTTTTTCCTCTCCTTTTTGTTAGGAAATTGAGATAAAACAGAGAAAACTGATAGATGCTTAGAAAAATATTTCAGAAACAGGGTGAGAATTGGAAATAAGACTAAATTTGAGAGTTGAATTGTGCATTATAAATATGCAGGGTAATTTCTGTAAGAAAATGGATTTAGGGAGAATTAGAGAGTCAAATGAGAGAAATTTGCTGAAAACATACATATCTTCAACTTTCATTATTATGCAGATACATGGGTTTACTTACTGAATGCTCATTTATTTGGTCTTTCAGTCTTTCTAAATAGGAATGCTGTGCACTTCACTTTCTAGCAAAACTATCATAAAATAAAACAAAATGAACCTGAAAATTTTTATACCTTTACTATAAAATAAAAAGAGTAAGGATACAATTTACCTGCAATGTAGAGTTCCGAAATTGGAATTATGATGTTCTTATTTTTTTTTAACACTAATGTATAGGTGATTGAAATGATGAAGGTTTCTCTTTTTTGGTATTATCTCATTTAACTGTCAAATAACTGAGACATTTGTTATTTCTTTTCTCTTTCTGTCCGTGGACTTCTTCTGAATAAGTGGTTTATGTGAGAGTGAGAAAATAGTATAAGGCTACCAGGTCCTTAATCCTGCCCCTTTTTTTGAGTCATCTTTTGGCCATACGACATGCAGAGGAAGATCTGTCCCTGCTCCCTTTGACCTCACCCCTTCACAGAGACCTGCTGTGGGCCTGTGTCCTGATGACCCAGCCGGTGATTCCCTCATGTTATCACCACCCATCGGAGCTTGTGACTGGTACATACAAACCAATTCTTAGAGGATCCCACAGAACCTTCAAAATCCTGTAGATATTTGGTCCTTTCTGAGATCTGGCCCCTAACTCCTGTGCCTGACTTTCTGAATGAAAGGATTCCACTTTGATAAACTCTTCCACTTTGACAAACTCTTCTTTTTTGATCTGAGCTTGGCTTCGCATGAATCTCTCCTTGTCTTTTCATTTCTTTGAAAGAGCATCCTAATGCTCTCTTGGCTTTCCTCAAAGCCAGAATGCCAACATTAAGAAGTTGTTTTTCTTCTTCAGTAAAAAGCTGTCTTTTGGATTCCAGAAGAATGATTTACGGCCCAATTCCATTCTGTTAATCAAACATGTATTGGGCGTCTATTGTGTGCCAGGAATTGTACTAGGTATTGTAGATACTGGAACAAATAGCAGTCAGTAAAATACCACAAATACCATAATGGGGAAATAGATATAGAAGGAGGAAATATTAAATTGTGGTCAGGTTTGTTGTTGCTTTAGTAGAGAAACGAACAGGGTGCTTGAAGACAGACACTTAACTGTACCTTATAAGGTGGTGCCTGAGTTGAGTCCTAAAACACAGAAGTTAGGTTACAAATATGAATGTAGAGCAGACAGAACCATGTAACAAAGACTCCGTGCTGAGAAGGCTCATTTATTTGGTCTTTCAGTCTTTTCTTCTTCAGTAAAAAGCTGTCTTTTGGATTCCAGAAGAATGATTTACGGCCCAATTCCATTCTGTTAATCAAACATGTATTGGGCATCTATTGTGTGCCAGGAATTGTACTAGGTACAATTCCTAGGCAGAGTTTAGGAAAATCCAGTGTGCATAAAAGGAAATGAAATCCTAGAAGCCAGACCATGGGCCTTCCAGAGGCTGTGCTAGGAGGTAGGGTCTTTATTTTCTCAGCGAAGAGGATTGTTGAAGGGTTGAATCAAGGTATGAATGAGGTAAATCAGCCATAATAACCTCATTATTTTAGTGGCCCAGTTAGGAGATGACAAAGGCCAACATGAGGGAGGGAGGTAAAGGAACTGGAGGAAGAGAGACCAGGTAAAAGGAGCTAATTTGACAAGACTGATCGGTGTGGGATGCTGGAGAGAGGTGTCCGGGGCGTACCCCCCCACCCCGCGTACCCGCCTGTGCCTGGGATACTGCAGGTGTACCGGCTCGTGTCTGTTTGCCTCCAGATCTGCTTACCCCTTTCTCCGTCCTGCTCAGTACTGGGAAAATTCCCTACAGGGATGGCTTTTTCAGCCTCCCTTACCCTTTGACCTGTATGAGTTCAACTAATAGGAGCTGCTGGCAGAAGATTACTGGTGGGAGAGAGAAACAAAGCTCTTCCTCTCCAGTCTCCTCTCTGGCTGGCCTGGGCTAGGCAGTGACTTCATTCCCTCTTCACCCCTATAGTCCACCCCTTCTTACAACGCAAAGCTCTGAGCAGGTTCTGCAGACTGCGCCTTCCCCTTGTCCTTTAGGGTAACAGCTTCTCGCTGCTGGGTACCTGGTGTCCCTGCTTAGTACCATCATCCCTTCAGTAAAAGTCTCTTGATTAAACTCTTAGAATTTCTCTTGAGTGTCCTCAAGTTAAGAACAGAGTGATACAGGACCCGAGCTTAATGGAAGACCACTTCAGTTTGAATGTCTGTCAAGAGTAAGCACCTGGATGCAAGTGTGGCATCCGGGAAGAGGGCCGACCTGGAGTCGTTTAATGGGGGTCTCCCAGCAGAGTGGGCAGTGGCCAGGATGGGGTCTTGAGGAGCACCAATCATTAAGCAGGTAAAGAAGCAGCCAGGTACAAGAGGAAAGCAGGATCAAGGAAACCCGCCTCTGGGAATTTCTCAGTGGGAGCAATTGGCCAGTAGCCTCAGGCACAGGAGAGAGATCTTATAAACTTGCGGGATGAAAGTACCTCTGGGTTGGGAAATGGGCAGGCTCTTGGTCTTTGTGAGCTTGGGAGGGGTAGTTTGCTTCTGGGAGTTGAAGAGTTGAGAACTGGCCGCTTACTGGTTAAGAGCAAAGACATCCCATCAGAGAGACTTGATTTCCATCTGGGCGGCCTCAGCCTGTCGCTTACCAGCAGTGGGACGTGGGACAAGTGGTTTCGCCTCTCTGGGGCCCCTCTGACCTGTTGTATTTACCTCATAGGATCATTGTCCAGGAAGAAGTGAGATAATGACCATAAAGCACTTGAAATGGTATGTAGGATACAGTCAGCACTTGATGATGTTATGTACAGAAAGGAAAAGGAAAGAAATGGAATAGTAAAAGTAGACAAAGCAAAGCCAAAGAGGAAGAACAATGAAAAGGTGTGCAACGCATCTCCCAAAATGCACTGTCTTGAACACCAAACTTGCAATGTTAGTGATGCTATTAAAAATAAATACTTCTGGTGACATGGATTTTGGAAATAACTCATTTGACTTTAAAAGACTAATA
Organism: Scalopus aquaticus; assembly: GCA_004024925.1. Taxonomy (NCBI): domain Eukaryota; kingdom Metazoa; phylum Chordata; class Mammalia; order Eulipotyphla; family Talpidae; genus Scalopus; species Scalopus aquaticus. Next base: position 222,215 of record PVIJ01000491.1, read on the forward strand.
TCCTTTTTTTTTTTTTTTTTTTTTGGTACCAGGATTTGTCAGCATCTTTAGTTTGTTAGGCATTGTATCTTCTGGAAGGGAGTCTAGTGTGTATCATTTATCAAATTTGATTATAGAATCTTTTTTCAAAAGTAACTTAGGGGACTATTGAGTACATGTGAAGAAACAATGACTATGCTTGTAAAATAGATACTATTTTTATTTTTTTATGTAAAATGGGAAATGTAGCTGTAATTATATGTAAAGCATTGTAGCAAGAGTGATTATAATTCAAATCTCAGAGTCAAAAGAATTTGCTTAAAGGATAGCAATGGCTCCCAACTTTCTTAGCAGAGTGATACTCAGGAAACAATCAGAGAGGGGAAAAAATGTACGTTATCTTCATGTTATGGGTTGTGCTATCTCCAAGTTTTGCAATTGGACATAGAAATTTTTTCCAGCTTTTGACTCTCAAAAAGATGGCAAATTCATTTTAATACCATCATATTATATGATTACTTTAAAATATCTCGTTCACTCAAAGCCATACCTCTCAAAAACCATGCTAATTCAGAACGACTGCTGGGGCTTAGGTCGTATCTCTAATACCGCTTCCCATGGCTCACAGATGGGGATTGCTTTCATCTGAGTGGTGTGGTTCCACCACAGACAGCATTTGGTTGGTTGGTTGGCTGGTTTGGAATTGAAATGAACAATTCCTGGTCGTAGCTTTCACATATGGCTTCCTACCTATTCTGTGTAACTGCCTGCCAATAGATCTGACAGTTTATAAAGATAAAATGTGGGGTACCCATCATCCCTGCCCTGTCCTCAGCCCTCCATCACACCACTTCCAGCTGTTCACACCAGCTCCAGTTTTCTGCGCATTTCCCTTTATTCTCTTTGATCACAATCCTCAGTTGAGTAGAAGACAATTCTCGTTCTACCCAGAGGGGCTCCACAATGATCTGTAGTAGGAGCTTAGCATGTTAGCATGAGAAAAGTGCTTGGTGAACTGTTAGCATTCTATAAATGCAGACTGGACTTTATTATAGTCTCTACTCAAATAGCATTTCCTCAGCATTATCTTTCCTGATCTGCCAAACTAAAATTTCCCATCACTCTAAAATCTTGCCACTTATACTCTGGTTTATTTTCTTTAGCAAGTGAGTCGATCACCACAGGACATTATGTTAGCTCTTATTACTTAAGTTCCTCCATCTGAATGCTCCGTGAGAACGAAGACTATCTGTTTTGTTCACTGTTGTATCCTCAGCTGCTGGAATATGCTTGGCCCATGGGAGATGCTCACAAATATTTGCTGAAGGGACATTAAATGAGTAAGGGAGAGAGGTCAGATGGCGGTATGGGGAGGACTCAAGACAGGAAGAGCAGGACAGAATTGTGCATGGTGGGAATGGAGCTTATGCACAAGGATGAATTAGCAGGGAGCATCTCAGGCAGGCAGAGCTGAAGGGGGCCTGAGGAGGGAGTACGATCAGTCAGAATGGGGAGATCGCCTGGAGTTGCTGTTCTGTTGGTCTTGTGATGGAAGCAGAGGTCTTATTACCGCAAGTGAAATTGCACTATTAGACATCAAGATCGGAGTTCCTCACACATTTTTCTGTTGCCATTTTATTAGTGTAGAATAAATCATTGAGGACAAATGATGGATGTCCAAGTAATTGATGGGCTCGTTCATGTGACAAAGTCTCATCTGTAAATGAAAACTCAGCTTTGCTGATCCTCTATTCTCTCTTATTCATTTACTCTGCACGTAATTTACTTTAACTTCTACAACAAGGTAGTTTTGAGATTTTGTCATCTAAAAGTGTCTTCTTGGCTCTGTAATTTGAAAACATTAAAATGAAAAGAATTTTTAAATCATGTTTTCCCTCATTTTTCTCTCACTATGCATGTTGAGATACCCAGATTGGCTCCAGACTCAAAAGACGTTTCTGGAAACTCACGTGACTTAATTGCTGCTCAGATGATACTTTTTTTTTTGTCAGTACTGAAAACTTATGATTTCATTTATTTTGGAAAATGAACTTTTTATTTTTAAGAGTACATATGATACCTCAGAAGTTTTAAAATGGATTTTTCAATATAAATGTCCTTTCCTTGAGAGGTTCCATTAGGTACTTTTATATAGAAACAAATGTAATTTTTACTTAGTTGAAATACTGGATAATAAATAGTTTCTTATTCAAACATGGGCAATGAGTTAAGTAGTCTGATTAAATTAACACTGCATTCATTAAAATATTAGCACATATGCACCAAAGCCTGGATTGTTAAAATTTCCAAGTATAAAAATACATGCTTAAAATCAATGTTGTTCCTTAGATAAATCAGTATTTCACTAGAGAATTAAAAGGTATTACATTATCTTCAAATGTACTGGTAAAACACATTTGGATTAGTTGTAATTCTTTTTATGTGACTTTAATTTTGCTTTTGTTTGCTGATAAAACAATATATCCTCTGGAGTCAAAATAGAGAGAAAATTGCGATCAGATTATTTATATACTTGCATACATGACTAGACAGAGGTTCTCCTTTCCATGAATTTTTCATAACGACCTATGCTCTAAAGAATAAAAAATAACAATTCTGTTATTAAAATATAAAAATTAATATTTTTAAATATCAAATCAAAATTTCCAAGAACATAATAAGAGTGTCTCTGAGTCAGAATGAGGCTGATTGTTACTTGTCAAATTTTCTCTCATACAATCCAGAAATTTCCTATTTAAGGCAAGTTGGTGTTCCATAAAGGAGATGTTCTAGTAATATTACTATGAGTTTTCTATCTAATTTGACATTGTGTTGAAAACAGAAGTACAATCATAAAAGTAGGGATGTTCGTGCCAAATACCATAAAACAGAAGCATCATATTTACAATCAACATCAGCATCATTCCTTAAAATTCCTAAATTTTAATCTAGGAGCAAAAATTGGTTTCTAAATTTCTGAAGGTTAAATTGATTCATAAAGTGAATAATGAAGACCTGGGGAACTGTATATAACTAGTCATGTGTATTTAACAGTGAGTCATGTCATCCTTCCTTACAAGATTATAGGAAAAAAGCAGGGAATTGTCAAATGCACTGGTACAATGGAGTTATTTACATATAAATATTATATGAAATATTGCCAAATTTATTTCACATTGTCATGAGGAATTCCCCCTCACTAAATTATAATTTTTAATTAGTCTTTCAGAAATGACAATAGGCTATTTTCAAAATGGTTAGATAATTGGGGTTTATAAGATGGAGATAGAGTATTGTCAAAGTGGTCTAGAATGAATACAAGTATTACGCACTGTGGACTTCATTCTAAAAACTTAGGCTATATATTTCCTTTTAGTTAGCCAAAACTGTTAAATTTGCTAACATTCGCCACTCTTTGGATGTGCTCAGGTTGCTTTCCTTAACTTACTTTTTATACATTTGAGACTAATATAAGATAGCTGTATCTTATAAGTTTCTTTTCATCTCATTGATGCAACATCTTATGATTTTTTTGAAGGTTAGTTGGTAACCTAATGAAAACCTTTCTATTGAAATTCTTGTTGCTAGGATAAGGTCTTCAATTACTCTTTTTACTCTGTGACTCTTTGTTTTGAGCCAGAGAATATTTTTTTCAATTGAGGTAACATTGGTTTACAACATAGTATATATATGATTCAGAGGCATAGGATCACACCCCTTCAGATATATGTCATCACAACACACTCACCACCAAGGCACCTACAGTCCTCCACCATAGTCCACTGGACAACCTTCATATCCTCATCTCCACCCTCTCTGCTTCCTCTGGTAGCCTTAATTCTACAGTCAGATTTCTGGGGTTTGTCACTGCTTTAGTTTTGATTGATGTTTGCTTGGTTTCTCTATATTCCACACATAAGTGACACCATCCAATATGTGTCTTTCTCCTTCTGACTTATTTTGCATAGCATTTTCCTCTCCAGTTCCATTCACATTGATGCAGATGGCAAGAGTTCATTTTTTGTTTATAGGTAGGTAATATTCCATTATCTATAAATATTACATCTTCTTAATCCCACTCATGTGTCCTTGGGAACTTAGGTTGTTTCCATAACTTGGCCATTGTAAATAGTGCTGCATTTAACATAGGAGTTAGTATCTCCCTTCAAATTAGTGTTTTTGCATTCTCTAGGTAGATACCTAGGAGTGGAATTGCTGGGTTATATGGTAGATATATTTTTAATATTTTAAGAAACCGGTATACTGTTTTCTGTAAAGACTGGACCAGTCTGCATACCCATCAAAGTGTACAGCAGCTCCTTTTTCTCCACATTTCAGTAATGTTTGGCCTTGTCTTTAAAGGGTGGTATTGAAGTTTTGCTAGGGATTGCATTGAATCCATATGTTGCTTTGGGTAATATGGCCATTTTAACAATGTTAATTTTTCGAATCCCTGTGCATGGAATATCGTTCCATTTCTTTGTGTCTTCTAAGAAGGAGGGAAATCTTAATTTAAAATCTTTAAGTCTGAATTAGAGATGTCTTGCCATACATAGGGCTTTTATAATAATATGTAAAGAATTCAAAATCTAGTGCATGTTCACTGTGCAAAATTTATAAAATACAACAGGCAGATAAAGAAAAAATTAGCATTCCTACACTCACCATTTCAAAGTAACTACCATCTGGGGATATAGCATTCCAAGTTCTTTTCCTATGTCTGCGTATCTGAGTGTGTATGTAAAAAATGTATCAAACTGTCCTCCTGTTTTTGCATACTCTTTTCACTTAAATGTGTTATAATAATTTTTTTTCCAAGATCTGGACATTTTCAGTCTTCTGCAATTTAGGACATTAAGCTATAGTCTGTCAGTCAGTTGTGTTCTGTTCCCAGTTGTGTTTGCTTTAGTTAAGGATGTAGATAATCTTAGCTATTGACCCTAACAGTGTGTTAGGGATCGCCCTCTATGTGCCTCCCATTATACTCAAGAATTACTGACATAGAAAAATGTTAGATACTTATATTGATAAGCATGTATTTCCAATTTCTTCACGTCTACATACTATTTATAAAAGAAAAAAATTGTACATTTTCTATTCAGAATGGCATCTGATGGAATTCTGGTTGTGCTTCGTGCTAACTGTGTGGCATTCGATCATATACTGACCTCTTCATAAACGACACAAATTCCGTGGGTGCTTGAATGACCATTCCTCCCATCACCAACTCTGCATACTCCCAACTAACTCTCTCTCTCTCTCTCCCTTTCCTGAAAGGAAAACTTTTTGGTCATTCTGCTCTGAAAGGGGGATACTATCCTCCCACTTGACCTTAGTGCTTTGGACAGTGATAAGTCAAGCGCAGAGTGATCTCAGTGTTTTGGCTCAGTCAACTGAGCCAAGCTAAGCCATTTTGGGACTGCATCTTACGAACACCATTCCTGAGAGTGTCATGTGATCTAATCCAGACTCATCAAAACTTACACCTGCAGTAACTTTCAAACTGATAAGGTGGGATAGACTATACTTCTCTCCATTTGTGGAGCTGAAACATGAACTTGGGAGCTATCCCCAAACATACAAATGACTTAACAAGAAGAAATATTTTCTAGCAGAAAAGGAAGAGGTAGAAATTGTAGAGACTTAAGCATGACTATATTTCATTGCATGAAACAATCTCATTTCTCAGACACCAGAGAGTCAGTTCACAGGTACTCACAATGATTACAAAACAGCAGTCTACTGAAGTTCAATTCCATCGTGGTCAAGCAGGCATAATAGTCATGCTTGGAAGTTTTAAGTAATAAGAATCAGAGTGATTTATAATTTATCACACCCACCCAGGCACTTTCAAGAGTGAGGGGATGCCAGGACAGCAGACATAAATTAGTGTGTTCTGGGAAAACTTGGACAGATGGGTACTCCTTCCTGAACTTTCTAGCGAACATGCTTGATGCAGTGTGTGGACACTATCTCCTGACTCAACACACCTATTTCTGAAAACCTCTGTTCTAAATAAATGAATTAGCCATTTAAGAGGAGTTGTAATTATCTACATCAAAAACTATAGCATATGTAAACTCTAGCATATGTTTGTAGCAGCTTTGTTTCTACTAGCCAAAACCTAAAATAACCAAATTGTGCCTTAGTAAGTAACTGGTGAAACATAAATTGTGGTATTTTTATGTAATGGGATACTAGTCAGCCATGAAAAAGAATAAACTTCGGATACATACAGCAACTTGAATGAATATTAAGAAAATTATACTAAATTTAAAAAGTTAATGTGGAAAGGTTGCATATGGTATGATTCAATTTCTCCAATAGCCTTGAAATAGCAAAATTAAGGAGCTAGAGCAAATTTGTGGTTGCAGTGCTTGAGATTAAGTGGGAGAGGGGGTGTGCCTGGCTATAAAGGGGTAGCATGAGGAATCCTTGTGATAATGGAAGATTTGTGTGTCTTCATTGTGGTGGTTGGGTGTTACACATGGTTAAGGTGTGTAAACTATACATACATAAACAAATGATCACATATGTAACTGGTGAATGTGAACAAGTTCTATGAATTGTGCCAATGTCCTTTTCATAGTCTGACCCTTTCCTGTTTGCGATAATTTCTTGTCTTCATATGTGAGATGTCAATCCTGGGGAGACAAAGTGAAGAGTACATAGGACCTTCCCATACACGTCTTTGCAACTTCTATGAATCTTTAGTTATCTCAAAGAAAAAGGTTAAAAAGCCTTCTATTTTACCTTGCTTTGGCTTTTTTTGGTTTTGTTTTATGTCTGCCACTCTGCTTGTAGCTCACCAGCTGACTGACAGAGCCTCTTACAAGCACTGTCTCTCAAAGACAGTTCACTTGCAGGGGAAGTAAGGCTATCTAAGCAAATGTGAAAAACTCAGGAAAATACACTAAAAATATAAGGACCTTAACACAACTCCATTAACTGCAAACTCAAATGCATTATGAGCTAGATTTCATATTGAACTATATTTTTATGGGATTCATCTACCGAGTTCTGGAAAGGACTATAAGTTAAAGCATTCAGGCATTCCTGTCCATTATTCCCGTAACACCCGTGTTAAAGACAAAGACAACATTTTAATGACTCTTTAGAGAATCAGTTAAAAATGGAGTCACGGAAATTACCATTGTGGGAGGTCAGGACAAAATACTTTATTGATTGATGAAGTAATGTCATTCTTCCATTATTTTAGCAATCACTATATAACATCTAGAAATAATAAAGTAAATTTGAGATAGAAAATATAAGCCAAGCTTAGGAGACTAAATTGAAATAGGAATGATAAATAGAGGGGGTAGGGAGAGTAATAGATGTTTAAATATTTCAACAGACAGTCATCAAATTGGACGTGTAATTAAGACTGGTGTTTATCATTTCTAATCGTGTAAAGCAAACTATGTCCTCAGGAACTCTATAATATAAGGGAAAATAATCTAACCATTAACATATTAAAGAGTAATGTATGACTTGATCCCTGAGAAAAAGAAAAGCCTGAAATAGTAATATAGAAGGTAGATAGCTATATTCAGCGAAGTGTTCTCAAAGTAGATCCAGGAAAGAGGACCCATAGCCTTGAAGGAGCACTGGTTCCATGAAGGAAGGCATATTTTAAACAATCTTGTCTGATAGAGTTCAGATACACTGACTAGGCTAAGGAAAATATTGTAGATTGGAGAAACAGAGGAACAAAAGAAAATGGGAAAAGGTTAGTTGTATTTCAGAGACTTCTGTGGAACAGTCCAGGTGAATCCATGTCTTGAGGAAGGGCGGTGGGAAGCAAGGTTGAGAGGGTGGCTTTGCCCCACCCTGAGCTTCTTCCATAACCCTCTGTTCAATCATGTACAAAGCAGACATTAAAATGAGCTTTAGCTCAGCAGTGGCATGCAGGAGAAAAATTATCATACCTCATTTTAGCTTTAATTGCTTTTATAATTCTGAATTTGCTGTTAAATGCAAATGCTTAAGTCTAAATACGTGTGCTCTGTCTTAATTAGATAAAATAATCCTCTGTTGCTTGGGTAGTTCAGTAAATTAGTCCCTAGACTTAAATTCCCTTGGATCGTGTTGTTTATGCATTAATCTGTATGCAGTCTTTGAGACAAATGGATTTTTTTCAAAGACAAGTTGTAACTGTCAGCATACTTTCAAATTCATATCCTCTGCATGTGACTAAAAATTTGCCACGTTTGTTATAGTAATTACATTTCGTGTCTAGATGCCCTCACACTTGTTTCATCTGTGTTTTTTACTTTATTTAAAACTGCAAGTTAAAATTAGAGTCTATACGTCAGAGCTAAATAGAGAAGCTACCCCTCTCTTATGTTCATAAATATGCTATCTATTTAATAATCGAGGTCCTACCAATCGTGTTGCATTGATCTATCAGAGGCATCCCAAAGGAAACCATCCAGTCCCAAGTAGTTGAGACTGAAACTAGGAAATAAGTTCTTCCAGACCCTCTGCCTTATTCCAAGATGATGATGATGATGATGATGATGATGATATTGACATCACTACCATTTGTTGAATGGCTACTGTTTATTGGGGACCTCTTCCAGGGATTTTACATATGTGCTCTCTTATATTTTTTGTATGTCATGATCACCACTTCCAAAATGGGAGAACTGAGAGGATCTGAGGGTTAGGAATGAAACTCCAGACCATTTGGCCATAACACTGTGCACCCTTTGTTGCAGGTGTCAATTCTGTTTTTTTTTTTTAAAGATTTATTTATTTATTTATGCATACAAGCTGGGGTACAGGCCAGAGGCGTGGGGTGGCGAGAGGGTTCACCAGAAACAGAGTGGGGAGCAGAACAGGCAGATCGATGGAAACACACTGCTGAGGGGAGCAGCAGGCGAGGCAGGAGAAGTCTGCTGCGCCATGTGGGAATCTCCCGGGCCAGGTATCGAACTCGCATCGCAGCTGCCAACAGCTCCACAGCACAGCGCTTAACCGCTGCACCACCAGGGAGGCCCAGCAGTATCAGTTCTGATAGTACTTTCTTGTCCCATTAGCTAGTTTGCAACTTCTGCCTCTTCCTCTTATGACAGAAATTTCCTGAGACACAGGCGATTGAGTCCATTTCTAAGTCCTTGATGGAGACCACCATTTGGACAGAAGTGGGGTGTGGGTTACCCCTGGACATTTGATTCCTGTTCATCCAAAATCTTTCTTACAGTTTTTTTATTGTAAAGCAGGATGTCAGTCGCACGTTCCCAGACCAAGAGCTGATGTCTGCGAGGATTCCCAGACATTCGTAAGGGTCAGGCTTATGCTCTTGTTTACCGCCTTCTTCAGCTTAATGGCTGTGGAGCTTCTGCACGTTGCTAGATAATTGCACAGAAGCTGAGTGGACTAGAATGTGCTGACGTGGAGAAGCCATGCTTTCCATTTTCCTATGTCCAGGGCTTTTATAGTCTGTGACGTCAACACCCAGGAAGACTTCTGCCTTTAGAAACCCATGTGAGATCATGGAGCTTGCTGGCTTCATGTGCCATTTATGTCTGGCATAGGCCTTCCCTCCATGAAAGACACCACCTGGACAAAACCAATTTTAGCACTCATGTTTCCTTTTGATTGCATTAGATTTGCAAATTAAACAGATTAATGGTAGTGTTCTGTGTTCCCCTTAGCTCTTGTTTTTAATACTCTTATCTGGCAAAGTGTAAATAGAAGACATAATTAATTACTCATGGCTTGCATGTCAAGTTGCATAAAAATTTACATCCCCAGAGACCCATTATTACATATCTGACTGTTCTGTGAATTTAGTTTTGCAAAGAGAAACCATACCTGAGGATAAGAGTTATGTTTTCCTGTTTTTTTTTTTAATATATTAGAGTGTCTATAAAAATATGTGGACGAGTAACATTAACTGTTAACATAGTTTTAAGGAGCTCATTACATTGGCTCTAGGGTATGTTATTGTTCCTGATTTTAATTTTTCTATGCATTCATTAGATACTAAATTCTGCAAGTAAAACTTGCAGAAATGAAGGGACTTCCACAGAAGGAAGTTCCCAGAATATGACTATTATCTCTTTAGAATAAGTCCTGCTGAGAAAATAGCCAAACACACTGCCTTGCATGCCTTTAAATGCATGCAGCCCTTCCCCCCCTCCTCAAACTGTCTCAACCTTGAGCTGGAAAAGTGCTACCATGACTGAAAAACAAAATAGAATAATTGTTCAGCCATTTCTTCTGTCTCATCTGTCTGGAGTTGATCTGAATGAAATGAGGTCTCTGCTTTAACTGGAGAGCTCAGCATTTCATATTTAACTCTCAATCTGTTCCGTGATAATTTTCAAAGGAACAGACTGCTCATGATAAAATGTGCTGTACTATTATTAAAGGTATACTGCCGTTACACATTTCTATCACTTTGCAGCCAAATGATGGCTAGGTCGAATTTTTGAATGAGCATATTTTTCTAAGTTTTTAATAGCTCTTTAATCAGATGTCATATGAACCTTAGGTTAGAGAAAACCAAGTATGTGATGAAAAATGATGCTAGTTAGTTACCAATGAAGCAAGGCAGCATAGAGCAAAGTTGACTGGCCCACAGTCATTTAGGCCCTTCTCTTTGTAAAGATGAGAATCATAATCACTTATGCCTCATGGGATCACAGTGCAATCTAAATGAGGTAATCTGTGAAAGCACTTTGTAAATTGTAAAGCGTCATTTAAATACATGATATTATCTTATTAAAGTGATTGCATCTCCTGTTTCATTTGCTCTGTTGTGGAGGTGTTGTCTTTACCCACACTTAAGTGTGTTTGTCTGGTGACTGGTATGTCCCATAGAATGCTATAGTGAATAACCTCATACATTTTTTTTTTAAAGTGAAGTTTGCCATACCCATTAGATTTGCGTTACCTGTAATCACAACTTGATTATATGACCATTTAATATTTAAAATTTATTAAATATTTCTAATGGCAGAATCTTTTTTTCTTTGCTGAGGCAGCATTGGTTTACTGCACTGCGTATGATTAAGAAGTATAGGATCACACCCTAAGGTGCATGCTACCACACCTCATCCACCACCAAGGTACCCACAGTCTTTCATTGCCCCCTTCCCACTCTGCTCTCATGCAGTCTGATTTCTAGAATTTGTTATGAATTGGTTTTATCTGAGCCTTTGTTTTGTCTCTTTATATTCCATACAGAAGTGAAACCATCTTGTATTTGCCTTTCTCCTTTTAATTTATTTTGATTAGTGTTATGCCCTCCAGTTCCATCCATGCTGTCATGAATGGCAAGAGTTTGTCCTTTTTTGAATAGCTGAGTAGTATTCCACTGTGGCACGTCAAAAGTTTTAAATCTGGGAATAGTCATCAAGTATCAAGTGTAAACATCTTATTTGCAAATATTTGTTATTGTTGTTTTTCTCCCCAAATTATCTTTCTTGAGAAAAAGTGTGTTTAAACATCTTTGTGTCTGCTCTGGGGGTTATAGGTTCAAACGTCTACAAATGTATACTTTGACACCCTGTCTGCTACCAGTAGTGGCGAAATATTATTATTATTATTTTTTCTTTTTGGTGAGGTTCACCTCTTATATACCCATCACATCATTTCCATAAAAATGATTTTTCACTAAGCTTATGTATAATACTGCCAAGCACTCTATCATACACCATGTCTATGACCATCAGTCATCTTTCAGTTATGTTCAGTCATCCTTTAATGAATATTTCCTGAGCAGCAATTCCATGCCAGAAGCTGAGCTAGTCAAACACTGTTTCTTCAGGATTCACTCATTCCCACCATGGGTACATGGCCACAGTAAAAACTCCAGTTGTACAGCAGTTGGTCCCTTTGATCACATGAGGCATCTACTTTCTTCTTATAAACTGGTACATCAGGTGTTTGTCAGACTATCCAATGGGTATTTGCTGTGGAACCCCAGCCCTTCTGCATTTGCTCTGCCCTTTCAGGCCCTACATTCCCCATTTAGACATCCTCCCCACCCCCCACTCTACCACTTCCAGCCTCAATACTCCCTGGTGTGCTTGGATTTTCCCTCCCCTTCATAACTAAGGCTTTCTTACTGAGTCTAGCTTATATTTCGTCTTTCCCTTTAAAACTTTTCAACTGTGAATCCATAGATTTCTGGAACTCCTGTTCCACTAATTCTTCAAGCATGTGTGAATTCTATTTAGCCAGAAGCTGAGACTATCCCTCCCCACCTCTTATTTGAATAGTAGCAAAATCTACTTAAACTGGTTCCATCTCCCTCTCATTTTCCTTGTTCACTTTCTAGTGAGTTGAATATCATGAAGAGATAACCAAATGTTTGGCAGTATACAGGGAGATGAAAAAATGTGAAGATATTTTTACTAAAAAGAAAGAAAAAGGCCTGTGCTAATACATTGTGTTTTATGACCTTTATAAAACCTTGACATTTTAATTGAAGGTGAAAATAGACACAAGGTCAAAAGTTTGTGTTTGATATTCTACTCCAGATACCTTTTTCTAAATTCCACACTGGTTGAGATACACCAAATTATTATAAGCCCTATTTATTTCAAAAGTATTTACATCTTGTATTAGAAGTCCCAAATAAGTGTCCATTTTATATGAATTCAAAATTCAAATTAAAAGCAAATGTTATTCTTCATATGAACCCATCTTAAATTGAGGGAAATTTTTTTGTATGAGTCCACAGAGTCATTGTCATGTTCTAACTAAAATAAAGGTAGATATAAAAACCAGGCTTTACATATTTAAATAAAAAATTTGCATGATCTCAAAATTACTGCTTTTAAACATTTAAAAAATCCCAGAATTAGGAGAAATATATTGTAAGTGTAATACTTACAGATTACATCATTTTCAGAACCATTATAAATATTGCCCAAATGGTTCAAAAATACATTTATTTGGAAATTTCAATTCAAAGAGCAGATCTTCTTACTGGTATCTTACTGGTAACGTGGTAGCTCATTGTGGTTTTGATTTTCATTTCCCTGATTATAAGTGATGTTGAACATTTTTTCATCTACCTCTTGGCCATTTGCATTTCTTCTTTGGAGAAGTGTCTTTTTAGCTCTTCTGCCCATTTTTTGACTGGATTGTTTACTTTGTTTTTGTTGAGTTGTGTGAGTTCTTTCTAGAATTTTGTGATCAGTCTCTAATATTGTATACAAAAATTTTCTCCCAATCAGTAGGATGTCTCTTTTGGTTAGTGTCTCGTTTGCTGTACAGAAGCTTTTCAGTTTGATTTAATTGCGGTTGTTTATCTTTTCCTTCACTTTTTTTTATTAAGATTTATTTATGCATACAAGCTGGGGTACAGGCCAGAGATGTGGGGCGGCGAGAATGTTCACCAGAGACAGCGTGGGGAGCAGAACAGGCAGATTGACGGAAATACACTGCTGAGGGGAGCATCGGGCGAGGCAAGAGAGGTCTGCCCCACCATGTGGGAATCTCCCTGGCCGGGCATCAAACTCGTGTCTCCGCTACCGACAGCTGCACAGCGCAGCGCTTAACCACTGCGCCACCAGGGAGGTTCTGTCTTTTCTTTCACTTTCTTTGCTTTGGTAGATGTGCCTTTAAAGATGTTACTAAGGTGTATGTCGTGTAGTGTTTTGCCTATGTTTTCTATATATTTTATGGTTTCAGGTCTTACATTCAGGTCTTTTTTTCATCTTGAGTTGGTCTTTGTGCATGGTATGCGATAGTAGTGTAGTTTCATTCTTTTGCAAGTAGCAGTCCAGTTTTCCCAGCACCATTTATTGAATGAACTGTCCTTGTTCCTTTGCATATTCTTTGCTCCTTTGTCAAAGATTAGTTCTCCATATATCTGTGGGTTTATTTCTGGATTTTCTATTCCGTTCCATTGGTCTGTGTATCTGTTTTTGTTCCAGTATTATGTTGTTTTAATTATGGCTTTGTAGTATAGTTTGAAATCAGGGAGTGTGATATCTCCTCCTTTTTAGTCAGAAGAGCTTTAGCTATTTGAGGGTTGTGTGTATACGTGTGGTTCTATGTGAATTTCATCAATATCTGTTCTATTTCTTTGAAGAATGTCATTGAAATTTTTATCAGAATAGCATTGAATCTGTAAATTGCTTTCAGTAGGATGACCATTTTGATAATGTTAATTCTTTCTATCCGTGAACTAGGGATGTCTTTCCATTTCTTTGTGTCTTCTTCTATTTCTTTTAACACTGTCCTGTTTTCTTTGTATAGGTCTTTCACCTCTTTTGTTTCCAAATATTTGATTTTTTTTGTTTCCATTATAAATGGGCGTTTTTCTTAATTTCTTCTTCAGATTGACTGTTTGCATATAGGAAGGCTACTGATTTTTGTGTGTTGATTTTGTGTCCTGCTTCTTTACTAAACTGGTCTGTAATTTTGATTACTTTTTGTATGGAGTTTCTAGGATTCTCTATATTATCATATCATCTGCAAATAATGATAGTTTTACTTTTTCTTTCCCTATTTAGATTCCTTGTATGTCTTTCTTTTGTCTTATTGCTCTGGCTAGGACTTCCAGTACTATTTTGAAAATTAATGGTGAGAGTGGACATCCTTGCCTTGTTCCAGATCTTAAGGGAAAGCCTTTCAGCTTTTCACCATTGAGGATAACATTGGCTGTGGGTTTGTCATATATGGCTTTTTCCATCTATCTTGAGGATTTCGAGGGCCTTCATCATAAACAGATGTTGAACTTTGTTGAATGCTTTCTCAGCATCTATTGATATAATCATATGGTTATTATTTTTCTTTTTTTTAAACATTTATTTATTTTTGCATATAAGCTGGAGTACAGGCCAGAGGTATGGGGCAGCAGGAGGGTTCCCCAGAGACAGAGTGGGGAGCAGAACAGGCAGATCGACAGAAACACACTGCTGAGGGGAGCAGCAGGCGAGGCAGGAGAGGTCTGCCATGCCATGTGGGAATCTCCCTGGCCAGGCATCGAACTTGCGTCGCCGCTGCTGACAGCTCCACAGTGCAGCTCTTAACCGCTGTGCCACTGGGGAGGCCCGGTTTTTATTTTTCTTTTTGTTGCTGTGTTAGATTATATTAAGTGATTTTCTTATGTTGAACAATCCTTGTGCTCCTGGAATAAACCCCACTTGGTCGTGGTGTATTGTCTTTTTGATGCATTATGAGAATGGCCACATTAGAAAAAACAGGCAACAACAAATGCTGGCGAGGATATGGAGAAAAAGGAACTCTCCTACACTGCTGGTGGAAATGCAGACTGGTCCAACTACTATGGAATGCTGTGTGGACGTTCCTCAAACTACTAAAAATGGAGCTACCATATGACCCAGAATTCCACTCCTGGGAATCTACCCACAGGACACAAAAACATTAATTCAAAAAGATACCTGCATTCCTATGTTTACTGCAGCACTATTTACAATAGGTAAGATATGTAAACAACCCAAATGCCCCAAAATAGATGACTGAATCGAGAAGATGTGGTATATATACACAATAGAATACTATTCAGCAATCAAAAAAGATGAACTCATGCTATTTGCAGCAACATGGATGGATCTAGAAGGGATCATGCTCAGTGAAATAAGCCAGAAGGAAAAAGAAAAAGATCAAATAGTCTCACTTATAGGAGGAATATAGGGGACCCAAGTAAGGAGTCAGGGAAAAAATAACAACAACTACAATAATAAAACTAGCAGGCAGCTATAAATAAGACATTCTGTGAGGAAGGGGGAGGAAAAGGGATCAAAAAGGGGCAAGAAGAGCACAAGGGACTATAGTGATGGTTCATGGGTCAATTGGTGGTGGGAATTTTATGGGGAATATACAAGATACAAATAAAAATATTAGAAAAGAGCAAATCATTTTCAAGTAACATATGTATTTCGCAAACATGGTACTGATTTTTTAGAGCATTCTTTTCTGAAGGAATAATTCAGGATAGCCAAATTCCACTAGATCTCCTTCCACAGAAGTCTTTATAAAACTTGGATACATGCAAATAAATAAATGAAAATAATAGAAATTTGTTTCTAAGTCAACAATTGAAGATTAAAAAACATGTAATTAAGAGAGGTGAAAGAAAATGTGGTAGATGTTATTGATGTGGTTCTATATAATAAATTTTATAAATTAAAATTTGTCATCTTTCAGATCATAAAACTTTTCCTAATGAAGTTTTCAAAATATTCTAGGAAAAAAAGTGGATTTTTAAGTTTGTGCTTTCATTCCTCTTTTCATATGCTGATCTCAGTTCAATATCAAGTCTCTCTCTTTTCACAAACCATCTGGGAGATTGACAAGTTGCGTCTCACCAGATGGACTAACATACCAACCTCTCACTTGCATGGCACCCTACCACCAAGTAAATCCTGAATACTTTGATACAATGTTCCCACTCAGGAGAACTCCACTGCTCTAAGGGTCAGTTCACCGCTGTCCCCTTTATTTTCCATGGTTGAGAATGAATATGATTTCCGCTGGGTGCTCACCTTTTCTAGGGCAGAGGGATTCAGTGATTCCAGCTGTGTGCTTCCTCAGCTTAATATCTTCCCCTGTCTCTACAGTTTCTCTTCTTACTCTATTCCTCTGTCTATACTGTCTATACTGTCCCTGCTCTATGCTTTATTTGCTCTTTATGTAGAGTGATTCCTTTGTTTATTTGCCTTTTTTCTCCTATATAAATCATTAGAATGAATACATGAGAGCATCGGAAAACAACTATATAGGTTTGAGCTCTAAGTGAATGAAAATATTTTCCTGAATTTGGCTTGCAACCTGTTTATATCTGTAACAAGAAATGTAATTGCATGTGTCAATTATTTTATAGCATAGCCACATATTTTAAAGTTACTGCCTGTGAAGAAGATCTTACAGCCCTGCCTTCCTTTTGTTTTTATTAATATCAAAGAGGTTCTAGAGAAGTAAAAGTGCAAGGGACATGGGAAGGACTCTTCCTCTCTCCCACTACTTGGAGATCAAATATGACCTCAATATCTTCCCCTAATCCTGCTTCTCCCCTCCAAAATCCAGAACAGAGTGTGAGTCTGAAACTCTTACAAATCTGGTGTTCTTGATCCCAATGTCCAGCAACTTTCTTTTAAAATACTGAATTTTAGCTACCAAGTTTTTGCTTTCTCTCCTCTTTCTGGACATTTAGGGTTTTTTGCCTTTGTATTAAACGTATATCCACAAACTTGTGTTTTGAATACCAAGCCGAAGTTTTTCTTCTCACATAGTAGTAGTTGATGGCCAAAAATATACTACCTCTGTGAGAACAAATCCTGTTACATAGACCTCCAGTAGCTTTATTTTCAATCACAATTTTTACTTAAATTTCCAAAATACTACCTTTATGTTGTTTCTTCCTTTGCATCCCACATTGGGTATAGTAATGGTATACCTGCATCATTTTAATATATGGGGGCTTGTTTCCCATTCTCTCAGATGTGGTGATAGGAAGCTGTCCACGTATTGCCAGAAACAAAAAGAGTTTGACAGAACAACCTCTGTTCAATCTGATACAGACCAGTTTCATGCTTCTCTCAGGTGTGCCTTTGTAGATTAAAAGGACCTCAGCCAATCTTTCCTTAGAATCCCGCTTGTTGTAGTTGGTGTAGAAAAAAAAAAGAGAGAGACTGGAATGATTGACGAAATAGCAATTTATTGATAGAAACCAATTGATTAGCTCCAGTGTCGGGGTGGAGAACCACCAGCTAATTCAGTTAGCCAAAAGGTAATGGAATTGAGCAAGATGAAAATGTGCCATCTCACTTTCCTGACTAAAACATTAATGGCTTTCTATGGTTCATCAAAAAATTCATACTCGTTTATGGGCAACATTTTCTCTTGATCTGGTTTATGATTACTTCTCCAGTATTCTTTCCTCTTACTTGGATTTTATGGTATGGTCATTCTGAATTTGTTTGCTTACTTAGACTTGATGGCTGTTCTCACCACCCTCCTGCCCTTTGTATCTGCCACTCTCTCTGCCTGGACATTCCTTTCTTTTACAGCCTCTCCCTAACCCAACAAGTGCCTGCTCTTACTCTAGGTCATAGCTAAGATGACCTTTAGCCACAAATCCATTCATGGCCTCATCTTCTTCCAAGCCACCCACATTTTCCCTTCCAGACTCCTGCCCCATTCTGTCCCTACATGTCCACCTAGAAAACTGTTTCTTCCTCAAGACACAACCTATATCTTCCCTTCTTTGAAACCATTCTAATCTCACTCCAAGTGTGGTGGGCTCCTTAATGCATCAGTGTGACTTGAATGTATGTCTACTGTTGGTTTAAGAATATTGTGTTGGCAATGTTTATCCATTTTTTTGTGTGTTGCTAACTGAACTGTAATGTTAACTTCTGGAGAAAAGAGTTTGTAAGAGAGTAATATATGCCATTGTTACCTCTTTATCCCAGAACATGTCCTTTCCTTACCTGTTTGTCTTACAGATGTAATTACTTTAAAATTTTCTGTCTCCCAATTGCCCTGTAATCCCTAGAAAGAAAGGGTGTTGTTTATTCACCCCTCTTTACCTACCACCTTTCATAAAACTTGGCACATGTAGGTACTCAGATACTTTTAGACTGAATGTATGAGTTTATATTAACTTCATACAAATGACAGATCTTTCTGTGAGTAGTCACAAAAAGGACCGGACAAGAGATTTTGTGATTTTATATAGCCTTTGCTATGGTTATGATTTATGGTAAAATTACAGAGATTGTAAAAAGATCCATTTCATCTCATTGGTTATAATTCACTTGCATGGTCCTAAGAAGGGCAAAGATTCAGAAATCATATTTAGGAGTATTATAAAAGTTACAGCATACAAATCAGATAAGAATATCAAGTTGTCCAGTTTATGACCTTATCCAAAAGCTGTAATACAAATGCAAAAGACCTGAATACTTATTGTCATCTGTATATATTTATTTTGTCATTCAACAAATACTATTTGTTGATCACCTAAGGCAGTATAAGCTTTTTTGGTAAACAGACAATAGCCCTCCCCCTACCAAAGATATCTACACCTAATCCTAGAACCTCTAAGTGTTATCTTACATGGCAGCGACTTTACACATGTTCTTATAATTATGGGTGTTACAATGATGAGATTATTTGGAATTACTAGTTGAACTAGTCTAGTCTCAGGGGTCCTAAAGACTAGAAGAAGCAGGTAGAAGGATAGATCAGGCAGAGGCACTCAGAGGGGCTGTGCCCTTGCTGCCTTTGCAGATGAAGGGATGGAGGTGCAAGCCAGGTAGACTTTCGAATTTGGGAATAGTCCTCAGCTCACAGCAAGGGAATAGGAACCTCAGGGCCATACCAAGGGACTGATCTGAAAATGTGCTGCATGAGCAGAAAGGTAGATTCTCTCCTAGAGCTTCTGGAAGAAAGTCCTGTTGACAAGTGTAACCCTGTGAAACCCATATCCCTGACACTAGATCTGTCAGATAATAAAGTTTATGTTTCAGGTTTCTGTATCTGTAGAATTTTTTTATGACAACAGGAAACTAATACAACACTGGGTCAAACTCTTGGGAGAGAACAATAATTAAGACAAATTCTTAATCATAGTGACTTATTCAAGACCTTCTTGAAGACCATATAATAGTCTGGCCAGGAAAACAGATCTATGGGCAAATAATCCCAATTATAGATAATTAAACCTATAATAGAAACATGTTTTATAGTTCAAGAAACTGTGATGGAATGAAGAAAAGAGTCTATTCCATTTGATGTGGAATTGGGGAAAGTTTCAGAAAAGAGACAATTTGAAGATAGGTTGATAAGTGAAAATGCCTGGTTTCTGGCTGATGGATGGATAAAGGAGAATGTGGCAGTTGGTGAAATGTTGGGTTAAGCAGGGCTACAGTTTGAGATGGGGTTAGTAGATGAGTGAGTGACACAGGGACTTCTTTATCCTGCAAAATATTTTTGGATGAATAATGTGGAAGAATTTGCATTTTGTGAAATAAACTCTAGCTAAAGCATGTAGAATATAAAATAGAGAGAAGACAAGACTATGTACAGGGAGACTGCTACAATATTCTTAGCAGAAAGAACAGAGTCCTGGTTTAGCGGTAGCTACCATATAGCAGACCTTTATTAGGTGTCAGCAACTATACCAGCATTTTATATTGTAATCTAATTTAATCCTTGAGAAGTAGATGTCACCTCCTATTCACAGATTAAGAAACCAAAGCTTGGACTAATGTGCCCCTCCCCACCCACCCAAAAAAAGATGTGCCCTTCGAAGAAGTGACTAAAATGGAATTCCAGGCAGGGTGTTAAAGAGGCTGAAATCTGCACTGTAATCCATTCTGCCAAGGCAGGAAGGGAGAGAATGCAGAGATTTAATAGGTGAGATGAAATGTGCAGAGACCGTTTAGGTGTGATAATAAGGAAGTAAGAGAAGTTCGAATTTACTGCCAGTTTTCTGACTTGAGTTAGTGGATTAAAGATGATGTTATTAATTAAGATAGAGGCCTTTGTAAAAATATACTAAGTTAATGTGGTATGGGGTAAAATACAAGTTTTGGATGAATTTAGACTGTAAATGGGATATCCAAGTACAAAGAAGCCAGTTAGATGTAAGTCTGAAGTTTAGATTGAGGACACGGACTGAAGGCTTTGAAAAGCATCCTCCTGTCATTAGTGCTCACTGACCAGAGCATTTCATTTAGAAACCTTAGAGGAATCTCAGACAGTGTGTGAGTCTAGCCTTAACTGTGTTCTGAAATTCTCATCTGAGGCTAGAGGATGGCTCAGCCAGACGTGATCTGCTCGATGCCCTGCTGGGGCTGCTGGCACAAGGCAGAGGACTAGGACCCAGGCTCCTGCATCAACCTACTGATGGGGTCAAGCCTTATTCCCATGGAGACCCTCTGTGTCGTGCGGCTCTGTTGCCTTGCAAGCCAGTGTGAATGTAAGCACTTTGCTTTAGATCTGTTTTCTTAACCCCTTAATGAACGTGTTGACGTCCCACCCTCCCCCTGCCCCCACCCTCCAGCAAACTGTGTATCAGTCAATTAGCAGATTGACAGTTCCGCCAAGGCAACAGTGAAGGCTGGCATTGCAAAGAACTGTTAGAACTGGCTTGGGTTTGCTTTTGGAAATTCCTGAACAAAATCTTTTAAATGAAATAGTTGCCATCAAATTTTCTGATAGAGGATTTCTTGAAATTGCCTGGCTACTTTATTAGAGGGAGAAGCAGTTACTAACTGCAAAAGACTACCTCTGTTGTACCAGACACACAAGAAGAGATTTTCACCATTGCAGAGCTATTTATACACAGCCAGCTTCTGTCTTCAGTTCAGATGCACACACAACGCCCATTGATCTCAGTGGAAGCTGCAGACATGTGGCCGCGAGCAGGACTTGGCCCGCGGAGCTGCCAGGCTGGCATTCTTTTGCTCACTATGACAACTTCAGAACTGGATCCCTTGGCGTATGAGCTTTTAGAAGATGAATTTTTGATTCCTTCCCCCCCCACCCCCCACCTTTGGGAAATCTTGGCCTTGAAATACAAAATGGAAACTTGAGAAACTACTGGCAGAGTAAGCTGTGTGAGGAACTTGCAGAAACTGAGACCTTCTAAGGTTTCTGGATTCCACAACTTGACAAAATAGTGTAAGTGTGTGGTAGTGCTCTGGGAACAGGCTGACACTCTGACCGCAATCAGCCTGGCTTTAAAAGCTAAAGATGTCTCGAAGCATCTTTGGAACCCATAAAATCCTCAAGTCCAGCGTTTAGTTTACAAATGACATACTGCAGTAAACATTGAGACCCATACCTTGTATTCTCTTGCAGAACTTGTCCTTTCTCCAGGCCCAGTGATTCTGGTTCCTGACTCCACTATAAGGTTACATGTCAGTCTGGGCAGTTAGGGTATCCAGTCCCTCCACAAGCTGGGGCCCACAGGCCGGCACATGAATCAAGGAGGATCAGCCAAGGATGCTATTTCTAAGACTACCGGGAAATTGAGGCTTTCCTGAGATCAGGAGATGAAAGGACCAAAACTTTTAACTCTTTGGGGACAGTTTTCTGCCACTTAGAGAAAACTTGATGAAGACTGAGGCCAACAGAGAGGAATGTGAAGATATTAAAGAAAATGACCATTTTGGGGACATATTTAAGTACCTGGATATTGCCGTGCATTACTAGATTTCCCCAACACGGGAAGAAATCCCTTTTAGTCCCAAACCAGTTTGAGTTGAGTTTCTATAGAGATTTAACCAAAAGCTTTGATCCCTTTAGATCGTCGCTTCCAAAGTACATTTTGCCATCCCATGCAAGTGTTCCTGATTCACCAGCTAGATCCATACGGGAGCTTTCCTAAATAAATAACCTCAGGGGAAACATGGCACTTACAAATCACAGCGCATGCTCTGCACACTAAGAGAAAATGCAAAGTACATTGTCTCCTGTCTGCTCTGGACGGAAAGCAGCCGCCGCAGCGGGAGGAGCCTCTTGGGGGACTCGCTGTGAGGAAGGAGCTCATGCCCGGCTCGTGGATCTTGCCCAGTGGGCACCTGATGATGTCTGAGCGCAGTTTGTGGACCTGGTCATGGGTCTGGCAAGAGGGGGAGTGTGGCAGAGGGCTCCCTTCTCTCATCACTACACCAGTTCTCCTCCAATAACTGCGAGCCCTTTATAGAGCGAGTTAGGAGCTCACTGGTTTGTAGTTGCAGAAACTACTCTTTTCAGAGAAATGAAAAACCAAGGGTGGAGGGGAAGGTGGGAATTTCAGAAGTGAGAAAACCTAGAAGGCCTGGGGGTGATTCTGCCTCGGTGAAGGTGTTGTGCCCAGGTTATTATCCTACAGGTAGAGGAACATGACTCAGCCTCGATGCGCTGACACAAGCGGGTTTTGTTACCTGCGTTTCACACAGCCATGAATCCACGCAAAACCTTCATGGTTTCTCTGTGCAGATATGTCCACCATTCATCCAGAAAATAGATGTATTAGGAGTGAATATCTGCTATCTTCTTTCGAGAACTTTGATCATTGAAGAAATTGTTTGCTTTCAGTGCAGTCTCATCTCTGGCATCACTATCAGTGTGTGTTTTCTCGCCCATAATACCTCCTTTTCCAGACTTTCACCTTAATTCATATTCATATGAAGGTTAAAATACCCATTAGGTACACACATAAACATCCTAAAGCCAAAAAAAAAAAAATAGCTGGAGTTTATGTAGTTGTATTCACTTGAGAGAATCACGGGCATCTATTTGACTGTAATTCACAAAAAAGCTCATTTTCTTCTATTTTAAGCTGTGTATTTATTTATTACAGAGTAGTAAGTGGAACCATTCAAAGAGGGCTTGCGAGAGGCAGTAAGGGGCACCTCACCTGGATTGTCTTACTGAATAATCACATCAGCCCTAGGAGCCAAGGGAGGTCACCTCTGTTTTGCAAATGAGAAGACACAGGGATGAAGTGAAGGAGCAAATGGGTTGGACTCCAAAGCCCATTCTCATAGCCTCTAAGTAAAGTTCAGCTCATTGTTGAATATTTTGATCAAACTTTATAAAAGGTTCTCTAAAGGCTTAGCTCCCACCTGTAAGGAGTTACAAGCACAGCCACTCAACTGCTCTGGGTATCCCCCTTCCCCACCCCGAGATGCTTGCTTTTAATCTGCACTGATCTCAGTTCTCTGATACTTGACATTCTGAGTTCTAAAGGAATTGAGGAGCGGGAGGATGAAGAGAGACAGAAAGGGAGCGAGAAGCACGCAGAGGAAAATGAATCTAGAGCTTAAGGCAACTGTGACCCCTGTTGATGACATTTCTCTGCCTCCGTCCAATGCCCTCTGAGATGGGCCAGCAGTTGGGTGCGTGCCTGGCAGTTCTGCTTCACTGCCAGCTCGCTTTTCCTACCAAAGTGACCGGAAATAATCTGTACCGTCATGAGTCACAGGTCATTTAGGGTTTTTCTGCCCAGAACAGCCCAGTTCTTGCTGGGAGATTTCAGTTCCCACTAATAAGAAAACATTTCCTGCATGTAAATACATTGCCCGCTGAGATCCTTTCTGAGAAGCAGATTTCCTTCAGATATAGGACAAGCAATATAGGAATTTATTTGTGATCCTCCAGTGTGTGCTAGAGGTGAAATACTATTTTTTTTTTTTCCGTCATCTGAAGTTAAAAAAACATTGCTTGAAATCTTGCCCCCAAAAGAACCTTTTGGTCAAATCTTTTAAATTAAATAATCATGTATCTTCATTAAAAATTATCAGATTGTTTATTATGCTGAAGGGTTAAGATTCAAACTCCTAAGTATAAACTGAAGTTTTTCCTGGCTACTTATTTTATTATATAAAGGAAAAATAACAGAAAACTGCTTTTATTCATTTGAGGAGGTAGCTGGTATTTGCTAGCAAAGGAGAACTGCCATATAATTAACTGTGTCAAAATGTTTTCTTTGTTCACAGTTAATCTAAGTGCAGCTGCTAGGAGGCAGAATGCATGAATATGACTGTGTACTTTTAATTACAGAAAATGACAGGCGTACGTTGTGACTGGAGCCTTGCCTAATATTGTTATAAGCAAAAATGTTGCTCAGAGACTCATTGAATTAATAAGTAGCCTTTTGGGTTTTTTTTGTGTTAAAATTTTATAGATGTTAATAGCTACTAAAATAAAATTAAAACTCAGAATTTTAATCAACCAGAGGAAATTTAAATAAAATCAGTGGAACATATATAGCAAAATCATGGCATACAAAAAACCATTTTATACTGAATTTAATAGTATTTCATAGGTGCAACTTTGCCTTGGAGAGAGAAATGCTCCACATCTGTGAACTTTCTGGAGACATCTTTTTAAAATTAAAATATTTTCCTGTTCACTCTATGCAAAGAAGTTATTCCTACTTTTACTCTTTATCCTAGCTGTTCTGTTAATAAATTAAGAAAAATATTTCATACGTGCTGATTTTTTAATTTCAGTGATATGTCTTAGTGTGCTCATAACTGGGTCCTGGAGTTTGTTCTTCTCTAAATCTTTATACCTGTGAGAGTGTTAACTAGGTACAAAACATTTCATTCTTTTTGATGTTGTTCTCTTGGTCCCCTTCTCTCTTCTACATTTGACCACTGAATGGTTATGCCAGAATATTCTCTAGGCTTTCCAACAAGCATCATATTTTCACTTTTTTATAACCCTGAGCAAAGTACTTCTCTCAAAATCAGTTTTTTTGCTTCTATACAGATGTAATAGGATAATCAATGTAAAGTCTAAAATACTGTGATGTTGAAAATGTTATTTCTTTTCAGTTCTTTCTTGAATGATTATTTATTTACAGTCCTCCCTTTTGTTTTATTCTCCTGTATCTTTTCTGCACAGTGCTCGGCAGGTAGGGAGTGTGGTGGTGTGCTTGTGGTTGGAGAGGTGGAAGGAGCCATGGTCAAGACTGTGGATAAGGGCTGTTTTCAGTTTCTTTAATGCCTCTGCCTACTGCTTACCCCGCTACTCGGTCACTGTGGGGGTGGCTGTCACCTTGGTGACAGCAGATTTGTGCAGCTCATGAGGGGCTCAGTGCAGAGCATAAACAGGTCTGCTCTCTCGAGCAATCCACTGGAAGCAGACAGGCAATTGCCTTTGTTCTCTTAGAAGCTCGCTGCTGAGATGCACTAATAATAGAACATGTTAGTTGAAATTGGGCCTCTCCATCTCTAATTACTGCATGCCAGCGTATTCTGACTGCTACTGTCAACAGCTGATGGCTGTGGGTGATTGTTTCAGATAGGGCTTGGGGATTCTACTCTTCCTGCCTTTGCTCCCCTGCCTGGTGTGTGCAGTCACTTGGCTATTTCATTTCAAGATGCTGAATGGTTTAAATGAAATAGAAATGAACACTAAGAAAATATTTTCAAATCAGCAGATGTTCATTATATGTTGGCTATAAAGTATAAAGGAACACGGAACAGTTCTAGATGTGGTTTGCAGATCTTTCATCCATTCTTGAGTCCATTTTGGTGAAGACAATTATTTAATGCTAACTCTGCTCCTATGTACTCCTTACATCTCCAGACTTTCCGGACAGGCCTTCCGCCTTCACCTGGCTTACTTGTAGCTACAGACAGTTCACTCTGCTCATCCAGGCTTTGAGGTCTTAGAGAATCTCTCATCCAGTTTCCAAGTTGTATAAAGCCAGAAATACAATGTTAAATGAATTGTCCGAGTTCTCACAACAGTTAAAACAAAGTCAGAACAAAGCTCTTCTTTTCCCATCTGTTGGTCCTGTATGCTTTCACTTCATTTTCTCCGTCTTTCACCATTAGTTCATTTCACAGAGGTTGCTGAACAGAAGTTGTTGGTGGCAGGTACAAATCCCAGGCATACATGGGAAGTTTGTCACTTCTGTTAAGTTTTAGTTTCATGGGCTAAAGATTTAGAGTGTGATTTACACAAGTCTCCCAACAGACCCTCAGCATTTTTATATCACATTCATTTACATCCCATTATTCTTACGTATAGTTTCTGTTAAACATTAGACAGGTGAGATCAAAATGATGGTGTACAATTTACATTTTTATGCTCTGAAAGTTGAATTTTAGATTTACCTAGGATTTGGTCTAATTCTGTAATATAAAATCTCAGTGGAAACTACCCTCATGATCTTCATGCTCCAACCTGCTCTTTCTGAAAGAAAGATTATATTACTAAGAGACCAGTAGAGACAAATAGCATTTTAATAGGTAGTTTTGAGGTAGGGGATAGTTTACATTATTAATTACATTAATATATGGTATTAATAACTGATCAAATTAATATTCTCACCCATATTTGAACATGGATGTATCCATTTATTCAGTCGTTCTTTCAGGTCCTTCAAGAAAACCTTCTTCCTGGTTTTCTTAATGTTTAATGCCTTTGTTATTTGTCTTCAGATGTTTAAAAGTTTAGGTTGCTACTGTGAATGGACCTTTTTTCTACCATGTTTTTAAAATTTGTTTTTGTAAGCTACTGAAACACAGTTGATTTTTTTTTTTATGTTGACCCTGTGTCCAACATCACTGCAGAACTCTGTGATTTGCTTGAAGAGTTTGTGTTTCCACTTCCTGTCTTCATCTCCTATGGGGTCCGACTCTTACTCATCCGTGCCGACCCTAACTAGTTCCTGGAGTTCCCCAGTCATTCTCCCTACTCAGAGTCTTTGTTCTTCCTGTTTTCTGTGCCTCAAACTTTCTTACAGATTTGAAGTGGCTAGCTCTTTTTACTTTATCCTTCAAGATTCCTTTTAAAAGTCAATGTATTCAAAGAGGTTCTGACCACACCATCAAATAAGGGCACTCCCTCTATTTCACCTTTCTGGGCTCTCAATTTTATTTCACACACAAATACACACACACGTATATTTATACACATGTATATGTATATACATGCATACATATATATGTGTATATATATGTATATGTCTTCTTTTATTCCAAATACCATGCTACTTTGATAACTATAGCTTTATAGTGTAAAGTTTGTAAGACTAATGCCTCCTTTTTTGTTGTCAGAATTACTTTAACAATTCGGGATTATTTATAATCCATACACATTTCAGTAATGCTTGTCCCATTTCCTTGAAGAATGTCGTAGGAATTTTGATATGCATTGCACTAAATGTGTATATTGCTTTGGGTAAGTTGACCATTTTAACAATGTTAGTTCATTACGTCCATGAGCACATTTCCTTTTGTTTTACATTTCTTTTAACAGTCTCTTAAGATTTCCAATGTACAGATCTTTACTCTCCTTTAAGTTTATTCTTTGGCATTTAATTTTTTATGACATAATTGTAAATGAATTATTATTTTCTTAATTTCTTTCTCTTCTAATTTGTTGTTTGAATATAGACAACAGATTTCTATATATTGATTTTGTAGTCTTCCACTTTACTGATTTATTGTTTCTAACAGTTTTTAGTGGTTTTTTTAGGATTTTCCATGTATATTATGTTGTCTGAAAAAAAATTTTTTTAAGATTTATTTATTTTTGCATACAAGCTGGGGTACAGGCCAGAGGAATGGGGCGGTGAGAGGGATCACCAGAGACAGAGTGGGGAGCCGAACAGGCAGATAAACAGAAATACACTGCTGAGGGGAGCGGCAGGCAAGTCAGGAGAGGTCTTCCGCGCCATGTGGGAATTTCCCTGGCCGGGTATCAAACTCGCATCGCCGCTGCCGACAGCTCCACAGTGCAGCGCTTAACTGCTGCGCCACCAGGGAGGCCCTGTTGTCTGAAAATATTAATTCATCTATTCCAATTTAGAATATACATTTTAAAAGCATATAGTGATAAGCCTTGTATTCATTGTCAAAGAATACAAATAATATATAATTATGATAAATATTCATGCCAAAATATACAAAATAATCTATTTCAAATATGCAGGAACAACAACAAAATCAACATGTTATTAGTAACCAAAGTTTAAACAGTTGATAATATCTTTAGTCATTTTAACCTATAATATATAGTTATATGTTAAAAACATTTACCAATATAGGAGAATAGAGGCTAAATATTCAGTTGAGTTTCATTAACAAATTTCTCTAATCAACCTTGAAATCACCACAGGGGAAAAGAGGTTATTCTGACCTGTCAGATAAATGGATCCAGAAACAGCAATGCATTGTTGAAGAGCACAAATGTCTAAATGACTTAGATGAGTTCTAAAAAATTAAGTGGATGTTTTACAAATGCGAAGGAAAAAAACTTTAAATCTTGTTGCTGTGTAGATGTTATACTGCTTTAAAATATACAGTTCCTAGTGTTAAGCATTAAATCAAATTTTTTTTTGGAGAAGAATAACTACCATTCATTACCCTGTTCTCATATCAAACTACTGTAACAACACAACGTATAAGCATCAGTTATCCCATACACCCCATTCATAGGTCCATTTCCATGTTTGTTGCTATTCCTAGGACATACACTAACATTGCATTCCATTCTCCAACCTTCTGGAACATCCTTGAAAATCATTGAGGATTTTGGGTTTACCAGGAACTTTTTTTTACCAAGCTACCAACAACTACTAAGAAAAATACATGAAGTATAATCCTGTTTGGATAGTGTTGAGGCACAAAGGAAAATCCCTTCACTCTTCTGGGTTCTTCTAGGGCGGGTCAAGTAATCGAAACAACATTAGATGGGTTGGCAGAGAAAAAAATCAATAACATGCACACAGGGGAGCTGTAATGATTATGCGAGTCTCAATTTCAGTCGAAAAGAGCAGGATTTAAACCCTAAACCGAGAAATGAAGTAAGGGGCTCTGGGGGTCCAAGGAGAGAGGAGGAGACTACATAAGGAGGGGGTGACTTCATCTTCACTCTGAAAGTAAAGAATGCTTTCTCAGCTAGACATGACAGCTCTATACATAAATCTTCCCTGAATGATAACCCTCAAACTAAGTTCTGCTAGTAATTAAAGGGAGCAGTGATTGCTTCTTGAATTAGGAGGTAGGACAAAGGGCTTAGGAGAAAGGCAAGAGCTTTTCCGTAGCATTAAGGACCTCATTGCTCTCAACTCGAAATAACCTGCATGGCCAAGCAGGGTATGTCGTAAAAAACAACTTTGAAAATCTTGGGGTGATCTATTTTGAGCACCTTCAGCAGTAAATAGGGAACTAGGTGTTGGGTCCTCAGGCATCATTCTTGGTCATGTGCATCAAAGCTAGAAAACAATTTCGTACAGTAGTGTCATATTTCTTTTATTTTAAAAATGCAATATAGTTCCAGTGTTACAATTCCAATTGTTCTTAAATGTTTCTAAATATAATTTATCTAAATATTTTCTCATGTAGGATTTACTTTCTATATATCAGGCCTTTGAGAGTGAACAGCAGTTAGGGAATACTTGACATTTACAGAGCATTTTCTCAGACTAATGTGTATTACTATCATATGCCCTTTCTTCTGGGATATAGTATGCAATGTTTTAGAGTTCACTGGAAAATGAATTAGGAGCTAGGAACTAGATCTATGAAAGGGAAACCAGTGTACAAAGGGGGAAAGATATCCTAGTCCAAAAGTGGCTTAAACTACAATATAAATTCTAGAGTCACAAAAAATGAAATTATGGCATCCATGTTCAGTAGATAACAATAAATCACATGAAACTTCTTAAAATTGTAAATCTGAGTTCTGTATTCTCATTTTTATAGATTAATATATACAGAACCTTCTAGCTTCATGGTGGAAAAGGTAAATCTACCAAAATATTTTCAGTGGGAGCATTTTAAAGTAGTATGTATGTTTTATTATTGAATTTTTAAAAGTAGTGGTTCACATTAATATGGAAGCACCTTGCAAAATGTGATTGGATGAAACTTGCAAGAAGTAATAAGCCATAAATTCAAGATGGCAGAAATTTAATTTCTGTGCTGACCTTAAGTATGTGTAGGGAGGAAACTTGGCACGCTTTTAATAAAATAAACCAGGTCTTAGTTTCTGTATGGAATTAAGTTTGAAATGAATATGGAGTGAAAGTAAATATTTAGAAGATTAATTCCTTGAACTTCCTCAATATCTTATTTTTGTAAGACTTTGAAACTGTCTTCTCCAGGGACAAAAGAAAGTAATTACCTCTCCTCCACATAGTGTTTAATCATGCTCTATTTTTCGAAGAACAGCTGTGCAACACTTGCTGTGCTACACATTAAACACACCTCCTTCAACTTGCCTACATTTAAAAAGATAATGAGTATGTTGGGTGACAAAAATCTGAATTCAGAAAGATTTTAATGGGTCAAAGGGATAGGCTGAAAAGGAGATGAAAGCTATCAAGGGTAAATGTAGGACCATATACGTGGGCCCAAGAAACCAGATGAGCAAACACAGGCTCTGGAAGATAGGACTTAATAGCAACAGAAATGAATGAATTAAAAAATCACAAAATTTAGAAACTTCAACAAAAAGCTAATTGTGAGGTAATGATTTGATCTGATTAACCAAAAGATGAATGTGACTCATATTGCATAAGTAAAAGCATTCACAGTTCATGACCTAATTTAGGTTGACACAAGGGAAAAATAACTGTGAAGGACTTGAGGCTCTTTGCAAACAGATGTTATTGCCGTTAAAGTTTCTTGAGACAGATTGAAGAATCTGAACTAACAGAATGTTCATTTAACTAAAATTCCAGAAGTTCCTTTTACAACAGAATTTCTGATCTGGTAGGTACTTGGTGGCATCAGAATATTTTGCATGTAAAAAATATTAGCCTATACAGTACACATAAATCAGCTAAACAAGGTACAGCTAAAATGAGATTATGTTGGAGAACAATCCATTTTATGTATGCCACACTTGTTAAATCTTTATTACTTTCATAATCCTGACAAATGCTGACAATTGACCATTGTTCAAGACAGAAGAAAAGATATGATCTACATAAAAATCACAAGAGGATCTCAGAAAATAACATATAAGACATTTTGAGGTTTCAGCCCAGAGTATAGAGAGTGCAACATGACACATGTGCCAATAGATAAAATAAACCTCGCAGCATATGTAAAAGAGAGAGGGCATTATTACCTTCGTGAATATTCATTATTACAGAATTGGTACATTTCCCAGGTGGAAAAAGTGTTTTCTTGGCTTCTCGCTCAACAAATAAATCACTATAGTAAAAATTCTCAAAGGAATGTCAGGTGGGTTTTCCAGAAATAATTACCATAATTGATTTCTGTGGGTTCCTAAATGCTTTTATTCCAAAGCGTCATTTATCAACTTTCTATTTCATTGTAATTGCCGAGTTTTCTATTAGTATATCATGATAGGTCAAAACAACACTGTGACAAGGAGTCCCCGTGTTAGAAGGGAAGAAGCACATTCCATATGCCAGCCCAGCAATCTGGTCTGGGCTGTAATTAAATTACAGGGGAGTTATCTTTATTTGACAGCGGAGGAGGTGGGATGATTTGCAGGACCTATTAAGTCTTAGCAAAACACTGCAGGACATCTGCCCCAAAAATGTGCCCTAAATTTTCTGTCTGTACACATTTGGCTGAATAGGAAAGATGGAGTAATTTTGTTCTACCACAGAGTAGAACATATTTATATTGCTGAGCAATATACTGGAATCCTAAAATCACTTGTCCCACTAATGGAACAATATGAATATGCTCTTTGAAGAACTTGATCTATTTTGCTCCTGTAATGCCAGTTCATTGCCATTGGAGACTTTAGGCCTGGGATCTTGAAACAATGCCATTTTTAATTGCTGATCTCTCAGCATCTGCCTTGTGACTCATTCTTTATCTTTTCTCCTTAACTAGACTCATTTTCCTTTTCACAATTATAGTCTTACCTTTCAATCACTTCTCCAGTTTTGATTATTTTGCATCTCTCTTTGCCAAGAATCCAGAAGCCAGTTTTAACTACGGTGCTTTTTCTACACTGGACACATCCCCTTTCCATTCAGTATGGTCTTGAGGAAGCATGGCTGCTGGGTGCCCTGGTTTCTTCCCCTTCCTCCAACTACCTCACCTTCGTCCCAAATTTAGCCAGTCCATCTGGTCATTTAATTTTTGAATGTAAGTTTCAAACAGAAGTACAGAAAACTTGCTTTCAAAAGGTAAACACCATTCAGACTTGGGAATATTACTGCCATGCACCTAAGTCCTTTGGAATTCACAACTGCTCTTTGCCATGTAGGTTTTTTGCTTAAGGTTGGGGCTAGGGGAATGGTTGTGAAATAACTGAAAAGCTATTTATTTAATGTATGTCTTCTACAGAAGCAAGACTACACCTCAGGTAAATGGAAGTTGAGTTTTACCTAAATAATATATTAACATTAAAAAGAAAGTTGGTTTGAGGGAAAACTCACCAAGCTAAATTAGGTACAACTCTAAATAGATTCAAGTAGTGGAGCAGATTCACTCCAGGAAGATTCACTTCTGGCTCCTCATGAGCCCAAGTCCTGTTAGATTAAGAGATGACCACACAAGCTCCCCTTGCTAGAACGTTCTCCCTGTTCTCTCAGGCTTCTGTTGGCCTTTATAGTAAGGTCAGCCCTTCCTATGGAAAATTGGCAGGCACCACCCTTGCTGCGAAATCCTGCTTTCAGCTATGGAGTAAGTCATGCTGTGATTGCTATTATTTTTTCCTTTAGAAATTGAAATAGAAATATTTTGGCACAGTCTAAGACAAAGTTTAAAGAGCAAGAAAAGAACAGGATTCCAGGGTGAGATGTAAGAGGAATTGGATTTTCCCTGCCCTTTTTGCCACTGCTTGTGTTGGATCTTGGTGCTGTCTACAGTAACTCAGCATTCTGTCCCTACTCACCTCCTCTTTTACTACTTGTATTTTGTTTACTCTAACTTATTTTTAACTCCAAAATTGACTATCCTTATTTTACAGTTGAAGTTGAGGAACAGGCAGGCTGGGTCATACAGTTTGTAATTGGTAGAACAGACTTCTTAACCGCTAAGCATACTGCCTCAAAGATATTTAAGGGCACTCATCTCAACTGGAGTCCACACTGTAGCAAGCAAAGTCAGTAAACTGTTTTTTTGTGACTCCCTCTATTACAGTTTATGTAAAACCACCAATAAACATTAGAGTTATTTGAATAACCACAGCACAAAGTACTTGAAACACTTATAGTCCAGCCTTTTTTTCCTGGATTTTTCTATGCTTGTTAAAAAATCACTGTGGAGTATTCTTTGGATGCATAAAAATCCTTTTATTCATCTGGCATATACAGTTAATAGATCAATAGAATGGGACAATTCCTGTTTCTCCATTTTATGAACAAATAACATCCTTTTCAACCCTAATTAGCCTGCTTGCAAGTGAATGCCCTTGGCATAAGAGAGGCAGAGTCAGACTTTGAGGATGGAACAGTGTGCATCCACTCTTGCCATTAAAGGATAGGACAGAGCCTGCTGCTATTGGATCAATGGCAATAGCCAGATGTGTTGGGCATTGTATCGATCCTGGATCCAAGTCCTTTAGACATCGGAGCAGAAGTTGGCTATATACAGCAGTTCCCAGCATCAGTATTTCACAGGTAGTTGATAGAGTATGGGATACTACACTTAGATACATTTGCAGGTGAAGTTAGTACTCAGCAGTGCCAAAATTTTAGATGCAGCCAGGTACAACAGGATGCAAGATAGTAATGAGGAAGCCAGGCACAACCTCAAAACAGGTGCCAGTTACTAGGTGACGAGTACCACATGCATAAAGTGTGCATATGTTTTGTCTTGTTCCCCTTGTGTTATTTCTGTGAAGATGAATTACATCTCATCATCTTGACAAAGCATCTAATCCATAATAATACTTACAGGAAAAGCTTATTACTGATATGGTTCCCCTTTCACCTGTTGGCCTGTGTGTGTATAAATGGGTATGTGTGTGTGTGTGGCGGGGTGGGGGGGTGTTCTATAAATAACTATCCAGTGACCAATTAGCTGATTAGGAGATGTTATAAGTTAGCAAATGTCAAAGCTCAGTCAGGTATCAAATGATTTCAAATCAGCAAAATATTTTGCAATTATAAAATTAAGAAGAAAAAAGAAAAGTTACTCATTAATGACAAAATTTAATGAAGGGATGTGATGCAATGTGAGGAAATGATATAGTCACTCCACTCTAGCATTTGACAAGATAAATACTGTTCCTGTAAACAGGGGAAGGGATTTGTGGTGATTCATTTCTCCAGAATAGACCAATATCACCACAGCTCAATTAAGTCAGTACATATTTTCCAAGCATCTACTTTAGGCAAAGCAGTGTGCTGGGCTTCTCATGGATGCAGAGATGTACACCCTTTGGCATCACCCCTCAAAGAAAATACATAAAGAAATATTTATGAGGCAGGAATCTGGTTATGGTGCAAGATGGTAAGAAGCACTGCAGCAAAGCACCAAGTAAATGGTTCATACCACCAGTCTACAAATGACTGAGGAAAACCTTAGGTAGAGGGAGGGAGTTGACAAGTTGGTAGAAATCTGATTGATTGAAAAAAGGGGGAGGCGTATACTTCAGAATAATGTGAGCAAAATTTTAGATGCTGACAGTCTGGAGAATATGAAATCAAGCAATTCGACTAGTAGAACCACATTAAGGATGATGCAGGTCTTTCTTTTGAAGCTCCAGGAAAGATTTTACAGACTATTGGTCATTTTTGCTGACTTGCCATAAACCTTTCTGTTTTGTAATTGAGGTACAATCAGTTCCATTGATAATCTATAATGAGTTAACCTCAATTAACGTGAACATGTCTTGTGGTTTTTATACCACAATCTATTGAAGCTCTTAAATTAATAACTGCAGTTTGGGTCTACCCCAGAACTCCAGGGTCACATATTCTATTGTATACTTAGGATGATCTCTACTAGGATGTCTAATGGGCAGTTCAAATTTAACATACACGAGAAGGGGCTCTCCATGTTCTCCCACTAGCCTGTTTGCTTGTGGTCATCCATCTCAGTGGTAATTCCACCTCCCTAGTTGGTCAAGTCAACCACTGACTCATCTTGGACACCTCCCATTCTCTCACACCCCCCTGAAGCCAATGAGATGAGTTGGATATAATGTCCCTTGGACTTGATGGGCTCCTCTGGGTGCAACCACCATTTTCTACTCCCACCCTGCCCCGAATCCAGACTGTAGTGGGAAAAGCCATTAACTCCACTTTAACTGGGCAGTAATGCTGCTCTTCCTCTCTTTCTCTGAGTCTAAGGTTGATAGAGGGGACCAAAAGGATGGCTTGCTTTACCCATTTAGTCAGTCAATGAATGGCTCAGTGATCTGATCATTTCTCCATAATACATGTTAGTAGCTTTATGCCCTACTGAGTGCTTACAGTGAGCTTAGAGGCTTCATGGTTGGACCCTTCTTGCTTTTCTTACCCCATTTCTCCTGCTCTGTGCCTGCCTCACTCTGTTTTAAGCTTTTGTCTTGCTCCAGTGTGCCAGGAACACTCACATTAGGAGCTTTGCCCCCTGTGTTTTCTCTGTCTGGAATGACCCCTCACACCTCCTCATTGTTCAGTATTCATCCCTTACCATATTGGGCTATATCTCCAAATGTGACTTCTTGGTGAGCCTTTAACACTGTAATTTAATCTTCTCCCCATCATTGGCAAATACTTTTTAGCATGATTCCTTGCTTTACTTCCCTCTTTAGAACTTTGCCATTGAAAAACTATGTAATGCACCCATTAGTCATATGTAGTGATTATCTTAATTTCTATAATCTTGGTAGGGGGTTTGCCTGACTTTTTCCCAGCACTTCAGATAGCACATAACCTCGCGTAGAGCTCAGAACATTGTAGGATCAGTGTGTTGTTGAAAATAAATAAGTGTCAAGAAATAAATCAGTAATTTATTGATAAGCCTTGGATTTATCCTCCAGGTAAATGTTTCCAAAATCTTGACCCTCTTATCATCATACTGTTTCTCTTAAAAAGTGCTTCCCAAATTTTCATACAGGCTCAAACACTGAGAATGTTGTAAGTCATATAATTCTTGCTTATGTTTATACCTTTAATTCTTGGAAGTAGTCTGTTTTTGAGATGACCAAGAGGATTATTCTTTAGTTGAAAATAATGCATCTGCTATGAGGCACTCAGGCCTTGAGGGGAGTGAGAGGGGGAGGAGAAAAAAAATAGACAACAACCTGACATATCTTTTATAGATCTGGAGACGGTGAAGTCCCAGTCCAGTGAACCACTGAGGTGGCAAATTCTGTATCTGACAAAGGATACAGATGATGTCAAAGGATGTCAGATAAATGGAGCTTGTTTTCTGAAGTGCTGCTTCATTCGTTCCCTGACCCTTCTGTGGTTGTGAGGGGAGCTGCTGTGCATTTTGAATGGAGTTAATTGGGATTTCGGTTAATATGTTTTTTTCTGAAACTAAAAGTTGTAGGAGCATTGCCTCACTGGAAGGATTCAGTGGTCTCGTAATCTGCAATAAGAGGAAAAACTCTATAATCAAAGCAACTCTCCACTGAAAAGCTGTGACAGGAGAAAGTCGTCGTTTTTTCCTCCTTAAAGTTTTCAATCTCCTTCTCTGTACATTATCAAAGGTGCAGAGCTCAGTGCAAACCTAACAGATTAGATGTGAAATCTTTTCAGTATTCTCTTCATGATTTAATTGAACAATCCAGCCAATGTGACCTCTTGTGTAAGTCTCCCTAAATTCAAAATACATGGTGAGTTAGTTAAAACATTCAATTGGAATTACTAGATTATAAATTTGATACTTAACACAGGCTATAAAATTTTCACTATATTTGCTCTTGTCTCTTTCTTCATTAGTTCACTGATTATAACAGAGCTACTTGTGGAATTAAAGTGATTTCTAGGCTCAAAAGTTTCCTCCAATATAATGATAATATAACCAAGAGTACACAGTATCTGGAAAATTCTAACAAGTGAAAACTGAGGCATGTTAATAATAAAAAATATATATAAGTTTAATTTCCACTCAAAGATTAATATGAATGTATGTTATTTTCAGTTATATGACATGTAACAGAAGTTCTCTAAGTAAACTTCTTGCGAACATAAACTTTGTATAAATTTAATATCTTCACAAAACTATCAGCATTTAAAAAATTTTAAAGATAAATTGGAATGTTTTCTTCTTTGTTGCTCTGCACTTCTATAACCCCAGCCTCCTTTATGTCTGAATCCATTACTGATTTTTTTAAAAAACATCGCAAATAATGCTATGAATAGAAGCTTCAAGTCTGTCATAATCAATTCAGTGGGGGAAAAAAGCCTGTAATACCAAAATAAATTCCAGAATGATTAAGTCTTCAATTCAAACCATAAAATGATTTTAACTAATATGTGAATATTTAATTATAGCATGTAGAAAACTTCTCAAAAGCATAATTCTAAAGCATAAAATTTTAAACTTTCTATATCAAATGTCATTATAAATAAATGTCAAAGCCATAAAAAATTAAGAGGGATGGATGAAAGCTATATATGTATGACAGGTAACTGAATTTTTTATATTCCTGATGCCCAATATATTGAGTATTTTTCGTAAATCACTTCAAAAGAAGAATACTTCAGGGGGGAAGTAGGGAAAAGAATTAATGAGTGATCGAAAATAGAGAATACAAATGGCCAGAAAGCATGAAAATATATTAGGGAAGTGAATATTATAAAAATTTACAAAGAAATTAATTCTTTTGCTTTTCCAACTCACAAAATAATCAATCCTAATTCTCCTTCCTGGCAGTGGCACAGGAAAACTATGAATTTCTCTAGAGCATTAAAAACTGAAGGTGTACATTTAACCTAGTAATTCCACTTAGGACTCTGTCCTAAGGGATTAATCAAAGATAATTCAAAGTCTTTGTCAAACATGAGTGCTACGATATATATGAAGAATATCCATTACAGCAGTACTTAAAATATTAAAAAAAAAAACCTGAAGCAGTCCTAATTTCCAACAACCAGAGGTTGTAAATTATGGCAAATTCATACTCTTGAGCAAGAAAAATAATTTTATACAAAATGCCAGCACCAGAGGAAAAGTTTGTGATGTATTGCTCAATGAGAAAATTAATGGACTGTAGTTACTAGAATGGAGATTATAATTTGGAAAGATCTTCAGGAAACTGTCCATGGTAGCTATTTCAAGTTGACGAGATAATGATTGTTAAAATTTTCTGGGATGAGAAAGAATTATATTTGTAATTAGAAAAAAACTGATACCTTGTAATAGTATAATACTTTACAACCAGCAAGTGATCTCTTAGTGTTAAAATAAGTAGCAAACCTCAAGTTCATGTTTTGATTTTAATCACTGGTTACATGAAAATGACATTCCTCAGGCATTCTATACATCTGCTATATATTGTGTGCACATGTGCATTTGTTACTTGATTTGTTATAGGTGCAATATTTGCAGTATTTTTGCAAATAATCTTTTAAGGGAGCTTCACTTAGCAAAATTCTTGAAGTTGTAAACTCTCTGAAAGACATTCTGTGCACCAAAATTCTTAAGAATTCTTGTGTACCAAGTGTTTGTAGTATATAAATGTTGTATATATCCTCAATGAATAACTTTTTTACATATGCTGAGAATTTTTTTTATTATTTACTTATTTTGCCTTCTTAGCCTGTTGGGATCCAGTTTAAAACTTGAGATATTTGATTAACATGAGTCTTGGGGCCTAAAGAGAATGAACTCTAACAATTTTCTCTCTGCCATCCATAGCAGAAGTCACGCATATGGTAATGCCAGTTTCTAGTTCCATATTGTCTTTGAGGATCAGAAAGATCCTGAAGTCCATTAATTAGGAATATTTTACCTATTTTAAAACCCAGCCCCTCTGATTTGATCACAGTTACTAAATGGTGGTAGAAATAGAACCTCGTAATTCCTTGTTTGTCTTGGGAGAGGAAGTAAAGGGTAACTTCTCTCATAAAACAACTATTATTTGGTGGGATTTATTTTTCTTAAAGGACAGTGTAATTACACGGACTGGAATGCAGCCAAAACAGTTATGCAGTATTTCATTTGCAAGTTGTGAGCTTAAGAATTTGCCAGCATTAGCAAAGTGTTGGGTGTTGGGGTGATGGGCATGAGAAGGTTACACAGGACTCCCCTCCCTACTGGCTGTGAATTAAGCCTACCGGAGATAATCTAGACCTTGATTTTGAAGTCTTTTAAAAAGACTCCGGTTTCTTCTATAATTTAACCTGGGCAATAGACTCTTTCCAGTGCTGAAATTTTCACAGGTAGTGCTGCAGAGGGTATTCTTCTGTGCGGGATTCAGACTAAAGCTGCTGCATGCAGGTGGACCATCTATATTTGTCAGTTGATTAATTACAGTTGGTTGTGAGTCAGTTAATGACATGACTGTCACAAGGGCAAATTGGACTGTAAGTTTATAAGACAGGCAGTAATTATTGTCTCCAGATGTTTTACATGGAATCTAGTTAAAATACATGGAAAAATTAAAGTAGAAGTAATTATAGTACCTATGAGAAGCTGTTAACATATTCAGATCCATATCTAAAATGTTAAGTAAAGTGGACACAGGGGCTTGAGGGAAACAAACATAATTATGGAGTCACAAAGTCCTGTGTAGGTTTTGCTGCCTGGAGCTATTCATGCTTGTAAACTGTCCTGTGAGAGACAAATAATAGGGCAGAGAAGAAAGTAATTTAGGTGCTCTAATTGGCATCACAATGGAACCCTGAGAGGAAATACTCATCAGTTATTTTACATTATTGTTTTATACTGAAGGATCTTTAAGAGAGGTGATCTTAGG
Organism: Scalopus aquaticus; assembly: GCA_004024925.1. Classification (NCBI taxonomy): domain Eukaryota; kingdom Metazoa; phylum Chordata; class Mammalia; order Eulipotyphla; family Talpidae; genus Scalopus; species Scalopus aquaticus. The sequence continues at coordinate 262,442 of PVIJ01000491.1, forward strand.
AGTGGTGGGAATTGCAAGATGCCTGAAGTTTCCCAGGGTCCATTTTGAATCTGTTCTCATTATCAGGGTACCATTCACCTTCTCCCCGCCAGCACTCTGCTGTTTCTTGAGAAACATGCTATCAGGCGTTTTCTGGTTTTTTATTAAGGGCAGTGGTTACCTGTCAAAATCTGAAGAAACATTTAGGGAGACTGAAATAATACAGGTTAAGTCATATTTACTCAAAATACACATATTAAACAACTGTTACGCATACATCATTTTAAATAACAATGACTGACATTTAATCAGCGCTCAATAACTCTTGATTATATCCTCTTCACTTACTATCAAGGATAAATTTTCTCAGATACAAAGATGATGGAAAACATAGGAACAAAGATTATAATCAAATGTAGTATAAAATTCCAAGAGACCAATTCTTAATCTATATTGCGGAACGATCTTAGGGATTCAACCCCAAGAATGCATTAGAAAAAGGATGTATTTTGTAATCACAGGTCTCTATTTTGGAGAGTGAGAATTGCTCCTATCATTTTTCTTCAAAGATTCTACCACTCAAAAAAAAAAAGAAAAGGTTGTAAAAAATCACCTTTTTTTCCTTTTTTATTTACATATTTTACATTATTGTGTATTTCCTACCACCAATTCACCCCTGAACTGTCACCATAGTCCCTTGTGCTCTTTTCTCCAACATTTTGAACCCTTATCCTCCCCCCTTCCTCACTGAATGTTTCTCATTTGTAGTTGCCTGCTAGTTTTTGTTTTTGTTTTGTTATTGTTGTTATTTTCGCCTCCTGATCTCTTATTTGGTTCCTCTATATTCCTTCTATGAGTGAAGTCATTCAAGATTTTTCTCTTTCCTTCTGGCTTATTTCGCTGAGCATGATCCCTTCTAGCTCCATCCATGTTGCTGCGAATTGCATGAGTTTATCTTTTTTGATTATTGAGTAGTATTCCATTGTGTATATGTACCACATCTTCTTGATCCAGTCATCTATTTTTGGGCATCTGGGTTGTTTCCATATCTTAGCTATTGTAAACTGTGCTGCAATAAACATAGGGTTGCATGTGTCCTTTTGGATTAATGTTTTTGTGTCTTTTGGGTAGATTCCCAGAAGTGGTATTGCTGGGTCATATGGAAGCTCCATTTTTAGCAGTTTGAGGAACTGCCATACAGCTTTCCATACTGCTTGGACCAGTTTACAGTTGCACCAGCAGTGTAGGAGAGTTCCTTTTCTCCACACCCTCGCCAACATTTGTTGTTTCCTGTTTTTTTAATGTGTAAGGTGTAAGGTGGTAACTCATTGTGGTTACCATTCTCACTGGTGTAAGGTGGTGACTCATTGTGGTTTTGATTTGCATTTCCCTGATTAAGAGGGATGTTGAAGCTTTTTTCATATACCTGTTGGCCATTTGCTTTTCCTCTTTGGAGAAATGTCTTTTAAGCTTTTCTGCCCATTTTGACTGGATTGTTTACTTTGTTTTTGCTGAGTCATGTGAGCTCTTTGTAGATTTTTGTGATCAGTCCTTTATTGGTTGTATAGTGTGCAAAAAATTTCTCCCAATCAGTAGGGTGTACATTTGTTTAATGTCTTTTTTGCTGTACAGAAACTAAAGAAACTAGCTTTTCACATGTTCATTGGTAAAGACAACTGTTAATAATTGTGCTTCAGAAATATTTAAAAACACTATATGCTTCTTGCCTGATTTCTGAATGGCATAGAACAAACCCTAGACAAGTGTAATATTCATAGAGAGGACATTCTTCTCTCAAAAAGAAACTGGATCACTGAATTATTGGGAAGAGTGAAGCATGAGCACGGAAGGAGGTGTGAAGTTGTGTTCTCAAATAATATATTTATATAAATAACTGGCAAGTCAGTAAATTTTGAGAGAAAAAATTAAATTTCATGTAAAAAAAAAAAGATACTGGCAAAAGAGTAGTTTAAAAATAAACTGATGGCACTCAGAACATCTGGGAAGTTAGAGTGGGAACTTCCATAAGTACACTCCTTCAGTGCTGACCAGGGGGAGGAGGGAGCAAACCCCACAGTGCAGGCTGTGGGGGAGGCACTGTTAGTCAAGGTGAAGACCCTCAGAGCCCCCGCAGAGCAGATGGTGGCAGCAGCAGGGGTGTGAGAGATGAGTGCCCGTGAGAGAGAATGAAATGGGGCCTAGAGAGATCCGCTTCACCATTCTTCAACAAAAGACTTCTTAGAGAAACTTGACAACATATTCAAGATTGAGGGACAGAAAGGAAGCCTTCTGAATAAATATGTTCAGATTCTGTTCCTGGGGAAAGGGCGGTGTACCAAGTCTTGATTAAAACTGCATCAAAAGGACTGTAAAAGTAAGAATTTTGTAAGACATTGCAATTAAACACAACTTTTGGTGTTTACTTTAAATCTGTATGTGTATTCTAATTCTTCGTGATCAGCTTACTGTGTTAGTCACCTCAGGCTGACAGAATGAGCAAGGGAGGGGAGATGGAGGAAGGGAAGGAGACAGGAAAGAAGAGAGGGGTATCTCTGCCTCTTATAAAGCTATCAATCCATATGACCTTATTTAACCTTAATTACCACTTAAAAGTCCTCTCTCCAAATACAATCACATTGTAGACACTCTAGTACAGAAAACATCTGGAGATTTCTCAAAATATTAAAAATAGAACCACCATACGATCCAGCAATTCCACTTCTAGATATCTACTGAAGGAACACTAATTTGAAGGGCTTTATGTACTCCTCTGTCCCTGTTTATAGTAGCTAAGCAATGGAAACAAGTAAGTGCCCAATGATAGATGAGTTGATTAGGAAGATGTGTTACATACACAGTGGAATACTCAGCTATTAAAAAACGTGGAAACCTTGCCATTTGCAACAACGTGGATAGAACCAAAAGGGATTACATTAAGCAGAGTAAATCAGAAGGAGAAAAATACTGGATGGTTTTAGTTATGTGTGGAATAGAGAAACAAAAGAAGCATCAGTCAGAACCAAACCAATAACAAACTGTAGAAGCCTGGTTGTGGAATTGAGGCTACCATAAGGGGAGAAGGAAGATGGAGAGTAGCATGTAAAGGGGGTCCACGGACTATGGTGAAGGACTGTGGGTGCCTTGGTGGGTTGTAGTGTGGTAGCATACAACTAGAACAGGTGTGAGCCTTTACTGCTGAATCATATACAGTGTTGTAATCCAGTGGTATCTCAATAAAAAAAAATAAAGACAGTCACATTGGGCATTACAACATAATGCCCAATTCAACATGAGAATTTGGGGAGACACAATTAAGTCCGTAACACTCACATATCACAGAGAAGAAATGCATTGAGTTGTTAATATCAAATTTGAGTAATCTAAAACATTTTATTTTTTGGTGAATGTTACAATTAAAATATTTCTGGGTGCCAAGAATTTTCATTTTTACCTGTGTATGATAAAAATTTCATCTCCTGAAAACCAGACCTGTGGAAAAGATTGCTACTTTGTCAGGTTTTTGGATACTTTCTTGTTTTGTATTGATATTTTCTTAAATTGTATATGAACCACATGTGTGCCTGCATAGATTTATTTGTGTTTAAACATGGTATTGTAACCTTAAACAAAGTACATTTAATTAACTTATTTTTACCAGAAGTTTCTCTGGCCAGTTTCCATATGATCATTCATTTAGTCAATTCAACAATTCATAGGGCTGAAGCTACTAATTGTAACTTTATAACCCATTTTATTTCAAGCAATATGACTGACTAATCAAGTTCCTAGAGCCCTAGAGAGACAAAGTACTTTGAAGGTAAACTTGAATAGAAGAACTGAAGAAAAGAGAGGAAAATCCTGGCACTGAGGTTAACAAGAAAGAGCAGATGGCCAAGGAGAAGGACGACAGTGAAACCTCCTCACAGCTTGAGGGCACTGTGGGTCCAGTATCCTAGAGTTTGATGCCAACACAGGACAGGGAACCAGTATGGAGACCCAGTCACACACAGCCAAATAAAGAAAGGTCTACACTTGTGGAGATGAAGGGGTGATGCCGGGGGTGGGGGGGGGGCGTATAGGAAACCTTGGTCAACTGTGACAAAGAGTAGTGTGCATGTTCGAGAGTCTTGACTTTGGATCAGGGTGAAGACTTAAGTCCTTTCTTGAGATTTTGTAAATATAAACTAAATCATGTTTAGGAGTTAGAAACTATGTATCACACCAACTTTGGGCCTCTCTCCAAAACTGTAAGACATATTTTATTTATTGTGACTCAAGTTCTGGGATTCTCACAAGTACCTGGAGAAATATATGCTTTCACTCAAGCCTCTTAGGACCCCCAAAATAAATATGAACACACTCTCAGAGTCACCAAAAATCCCAAGGAAATAAGTCAGGATGAGCTGGACATTGCAGAAACAACAAACCAGATATGTAAAATTTCCAATACTTGCCTGATAAGATACAAAATTTGCAATAAGAATAGGTGGTCTGTTTAAATGATTAAAGCAGGAATAAAAAATAAAGAGACAGAGAGTATTAAAACTGGTCACTATCAGAAAAAGAACCAACTTCTACATATGAGAAAACTTAATGATATTAAAAATTAAATGGAAGTTAGCTAGCAGAATATAGTCAACAAACAAAGATTTTAGAGATTTAAACAAAGTGCAAAGAATGCAGTACAAAGAATACAGATAAGGGAAATATAAACAAAAAGAGTGAGAAGGTACAATATATTTAAATTTACATAAGGTGTTTATTTTGAAATTGAGTATTTTTCCTCATATAATTTTGTTCCACTTTTCTTAAAATATAATAATCAGGGCCTCCCTGGTGGCGCAGTAGTTAAGTGCTGTGCTGTGGAGCTGTCGGCAGCGGCGATGCGAGTTCAACTCCCAGGCGGGGAGATTCCCACATGGCATGGCAGACCTCTCCTGCCTTGTCCGCTGCTCCCCTCAGCAGTCTATTTCCGTCGATCTGCTTGTTCTGCTCCTCACTCTGTCTCTGGTGAACCCCTCTCACCGCTCCACACCTATGGCCTGTACCCCAGCTTGTGTGCATTATATGCATAAATAAATCTTTAAAAAAAAAATATATATATATAATGATCATTTTGTTAAGAGTTAAAAAATCTAATAGTTATGGTATCTGAATTTTTATTATAAACACTATGGAATTTTAAAATTAAGTGAATATTGTCACAAAAATAATCATTTTTTACTGCTTGTCTTATAGGGAGAGATGTGCATATATACATATATAACTTATTATTTATGGAGTGTGTATAATATAAAATATACACACATATAACATACATATGTATATATGCATGTATAATGTTTTATTTGCATTGTATATAATCTATATGATCATATAACCTGATTGTGTGTGTGTTGATATATTTAAGCTTGATATATGTAATTGTGTGTGTGCGTGTGTTTTATTTTGAACCATAAGAAACTGCTATTTTGTATGTCAAAAGTAATCCCATATAGGCATTCCATAGGGTTAAGCCTATATATACATAATGGATTGAAGATGCATTATATGCTGTGGGTTTTCCAGATACAGGCAAGAAATTCCTGTAAGGATTCTCAGAACCTGCCTCATAGCCAGTAGCCTGTGGGATCTTTTCTTCAGGATTGTAGAACCCATACATAAGGTTATGCCTCTAGGTTAGTGCTTATGATTACGACGCTTAATCCTTAACTAGCTTTGAGACATCCACCAATATCTCCCCAGCTTCCTCCTTAACAGGCAAATTTCTAGGTCTAAGGGTCTTATTTCTACAAACCTGCTTGTAGTAATAGCTATATTTTCTCTGCCATTTATCTGGGGCTTATCTGATATTAGACTTAAGATGAAGATTGGAGACTGACTTGAAATGTCAGTTAGAAAGTTTATCTATTTTCAAATTATATAGCCATGAAGACACTGTCTTGGAACTGAAATAACGTGAGCAACCTAAGGAAAAGTTATTCCACATGTATCCACATATCAAGAAAAACACTTTTTGTTATGTTGCCCCACTGCTCAAATCCATTCAGTGACCTTCATTGCTTATATGGTCCCATCTAGATTCCTTTATATACTGTTCAGATTCTTGAGAAACATGTCTCCAGCCTTTACTTCCAGTCTTGCACCTAGTAACTTAAGGATCTAGAACGTGGCCTTTGGAGTTACCACCTCCTAAAAAGATTTGTTCTTTCACACTACCTCTAACATAGTTACTGCCCCCCAGGAAAAGTTCCAAACTCCTTAACATGATGTTAAAAATAACCACCCACCCCACCAAAAACAAACAAAAAAAACAGTGGGAGGAGGGATGTCCTTATTCCATAGAATTTTCCTGAATGTGTCCACTTGCTCCCGATCCCCTTCCTATTCCTTATGCTGATGCTGTGCCTGTCAGTTCTTTTCACAGCCTGGTCATACCTATTCCTGTTCACTCTTCAGTGAAGCCCTCCCTGATGTCCTCAGCAGAGTTTAATGCCTTTTCCTTTCTGCTTCCCTAGTGCTCTATTACCTATCTCTGCCTCTCTCTCCCACTAGACCATAAACTCACTTAGGCAGGTCATCTCTGGACGTCAGTGTCTAGCACACAGGCTACCACTGCGTATTTCTGCTGAATGAATGAATGAATGAATGCTAACTACCAAAAGCAAGTGAGTGAAAGGCCGATAATGCAAGTTAAGTAAATAAGGGAAATAATGCTGGAACGCTGGTATTTTACCATGTAACAAAACAGAAAAAATTCTTAACTAGCAACATTCAAACTCAGAGTTGTATCTCTCTGCTGAAGCCAGCCTTAAAAGATCAGTTTGTATGCCAGAATTCAAAGGATTTTTCTGGTTCTTCCAAAGACATTAGCTGTACACCCTCAGGGCTGATGATTCCCCTGACCTCACAGTGTGATTTATGGGGATCACAGTACCCTAAAAGGAAAGAAAAGATAGATCCACTTAGCTGTGCTCATTATAGATCCGCCTCCAGCCAGGCCAATGCAGAAGGCTTTCAGGAAGACTAAAGAGAGAGTAGATTGTTTCCTCTGAAACCGTATTACTTTTTTATTGTAAAATAGCTATATGCAAGTTTGTCTTCTTAGAGGAAGTATGATTAATTTCCATCAAGTGAGAAAATAATATATGGATTACCCAAGGAAGTTTTAATTTTTAAACAATTTCTAGGAGAGACAATGCAAATTCAATAATAAATATTTCATACACATTTTCTGTACCTCTTTTGGGTAATATAGAAGAGATATCTACCGCTGCACCACCCAGTTTTATCTGAAGATGCTGTTTTTGAATTAAAAACACATTGAGACTATTCTTTCTTCCATATTTTGAACTGTTCGGGGATTATACAATTCAAGAGACCTTTGGTAAAAGACTGAGAGTCCTGCCATGTAAAAATGTCCAAAAAATAATGAAACATCTAAAATGATAAGGTACTAGTGTCTGAGCTGAATGGCACTTTAATTGGAAAAAGTTCAAGTGTTAATATTCAACATTAAGCCATGATTAGTAGATATGTCGTGTGCTTGCTTTAGCAGGGTAGATACCAACTTGTCCAATTTTAATGTAAATTTAGTGGAAAATTGTAGCGTGTTACTCTAAAATGCTCTGACTAGTCTCAGAAGAGAAAAAAATGTCTTATCAGTGAGCAAATCCATTAGATATTAACAGTAAAGTTCCTGAAGTAATTTTATTCTCTGAAATTGGCTGGAAGGGTGTTATTTTTAATAAGCATGTCTCATATCCTATTTTAAAAGTGAAATACAAATGAGCTGCTCATTTCTCCATCCTAGAAAAACTTATATTCTTGTTGACCTCTTTCTTTGCTCTCACTGCTGATCAAAGAAAAAAAAAAGCCTATGTTTTCTGCCTTTTTAAAGAAAGATCTATTTTGATGGTTTCTTTTCCCTCCAGGGAATCTTTAAATAGTCAGGTAACAAGAATCCTCAGAGTGACTGGTATACATGAACGTGAAAGTGAAGAACGGCATTCAGGACAACTTCTCTAGCTTCACATTCAGGATGCCCAGGTTTTAATTAAGAAATTTAATCTAATTGTTGTATTTCTCATTTATTGCTGTCACTTTTACTCAGTTGCTATTCTCTATTTAGTATAAGTTCGCCTTTTTTTTTTTTAAAGATTTATTTATTTATGTATACAAGCTGGGGTACAGGCCAGAGGTATGGGGTGGTGAGAGGGTTCACCAGACACAGAATGGGGAGCAGAACAGGCAGATAGACAGAAATACACTGCTGTGGGGAGCAGCGGGTGAGGCAGGAGAGGTCTGCCGCACCATGTGGGAATCTTCCCTGTTGGGTGTCGAACTCGCGTCACCGCTGCCGACAGCTCCACAGTGCAGAGCTTAACTGCTGCGCCACCAGGGAGGCCCAAGTTCATCCTTTCTTAAAGGTTCATCAATAATTCAGTCCCATCCTTTCACCTTAAATCCAGTCTGGTAATACCAAACACTTTTTGGGTGAATCCCATATTCAATATCATAATGTGAGTTTAAACTATGAATCTCCCCAGTCCCACAAATAACTCCCCTCCCAACATTGCCTGATTTCCACTGACAGCTGGTTGTCCAGGCTAAAGAAACTGACAGAAAGGACTTAGCTGCCCCTTGCCTTCGCTTTAAATCCAGTCTTGCAGTGCCAGCCTATCTTCTTTCCTATTTATTGTATTCATTTTCCTTACTATTGGCCAATACTTTGGTCTTGTTTTCTAATCTGCTGAGAGGACCCTGATTTTCATACCAGAGAAGTCTTACCCCTTAGTTGCCTTTTCTTTTTTGGAGGGCGAAGGGCTGCATTTGCTGTAATTGCCCATTCACGCTTTTCCTTGCTACAGAAACAAATACTCACCCCTCATGAATGCTTTGGTTCCACACACACTCCTCCCTGTTCCCATTATATAGCACCACTCCTAGCAGTCAGTTACAGTCAGTTACCTCCACCAGGGTAATAATCACTCACCTTGGCTGTTGCAGTGGCATGAATAGCCCAAAGTGACCGAGTAACAGCTGTAGTTTCAGGTTAAAGTGAAACATAGTGGAGTTCCATTCTGTCCTCTGGTAAAAACAATTCCCTTCCTGAACCAAGACCACTGACTTGCAGAACCTGTATTTGTAGAGATGGGAGCACAATTTCCACAAGTGGATCCCTGAGGAAGATGGTGAGATGAGCCAATCCTCCTTTTATCCTTTGCTTATAAGACTCACAAATTCTTGTTACTGCAGAAAACCCCATTTAGCACCCATTGATTTAGTGCATACACCACATGCTAGAAGACAGCACCCAACCCAGATGGGGTTATACCTAAGATTATGTCTCCATAGGACTCTAACTTACCTTTCCATTCTTTATTCTGCCCCTAGGTGATGAGATATATGCTAAAACATCTGAGCTGTATGTTTATGTGCCCATTCTTCAAATTCTTGTATCATAAAATTGAGATCACTAAGTATGGCAACCAGGAAAATAAATACCATATGTTTTTTTTTTTTAATTTTATTTATACATACAAGCTGGGGTACAGGCCAGAGGCATGGGGCGGCGAGAGGGTTCACCAGAGACAGAGTGGGGAGAAGAACAGGCAGATCAGAGGTACACTGCTGAGGGGAGCAGCTGGTGAGGCAGGAGAGGTCTGCCGCGCCATGTGGGATTCTCCCTGGCTGGGTGTCGAACTCGCGTCACCGCTGCCGACAGCTCCACAGCGCAGCGCCTAACTGCTGCGCCACCGGGGAGGCCCTACCATATGTTTTGTAAGACCCAGGACGATGATGATTTACTGGTGACTTTGCAGCAAATCCATATGCATAGTAGGTGTTTCAAGTGATTTTACTTTGTTTTTCCTGCCATCATGACTGGCAAGCCCTAAGCACGTAGCCTGTGTGAGGGTTCTTTCACCTAAAAGTACAGTCATCCAAATTTTACCTCAGAAATCTGGGGAAATAGCTCTAGGATTTCCCATGTTCCCACTAGGTCTATTTGAGACAAATTTGAACCCAAACTCCTTATCACCTGGAGAAGACACGAAAGGAATTGAGAAATCAAACACATTGGGGCCAAAGAGAACTCAAGCAACTCATTCGAGGCAAAGGCAGAAAATAGAGGGAAAACATACAGTAAAAGAGACAGAAAGACCAGAAAAGAGAATGATGTGAGAGCAATATTCAACAATCTTAGGAATGAAAGTATTTCAAGAAGGAAGAAGTGGTCATCAGTGTAAAATATTGCTGAACATTGCTATGGACTCAAGAATGAAATAAAGCAAACAAAAGGTCAAGAAAAAGTCAAAACTAGCAATCTGTCCATAGATCTGAGACATACAGCAAATGGAGGAGGGGAGTCAAAACAGGAGAGGGGAGAACGTAAGAGAATATGGTGATGGCTCATGAGTGTTATGGTGGTGGAACAACTATGGGGACTAGAGTAATGTAAGAAAAAAACTAATAAAAAAATAAAAGAATGAAAGTGTGTTAGACACAGCAAAAAGGGGAGGGATGGAAGGAGGGAAGGCAGGTGGGCAGACAGGTAGGCAATAGATACAGAAAATAGTGAGACATTATTTTCCTTTGCCAGAGCAATTGAGGCAGAAGAGCAAGGGCAGATGTCAGATTGCAGGGGTTGAGAAGTGTGTAGAAACTGAGGTAATGTAGGCAATGAATTTAAATGATTTTAATAAGTTTACCCTTGAAAAGCAAGAGTGAGAGGGTAATAGTTTGATATAGAGAAAGAAGCAGAGCAAGATAGTAGCTGTTGTCATTTAGAGTGGGAACAGAGATGTTTGAGTTAGATGACAGAAAGAAATAAAGAATACAAGATTGAAAAACATTCTTATTTCCCCTAAGAGCCTAATCCTTCCAGTTCCAACATGAATAATAAAAAGTCCTCCCGCAGCACACACACCCCCCCACAATAGAATCTTTAGTCTCTTGAATTGGCCAATTTTATGACCAACATCTTAATTTTATTTTCTTATTGCTTGTAGGTTAGTGAAGTAGGATGCAAAACTATTAAAGGTCAGACTGCAGCATGAGAGATGGAAGTAATATTTCTGCAATTACCTTTCTCAAATTGAAGCTGTCCAAATTTGAATTACTAGTGAACAATAAAAACCTATTTCATTTTGTCTCTTAACATATGACAGCATAGCAGAATTAAAGATCACACACACTGATGATGAAAGTCCTTGTATTGGAAAATAGCATCTTCTGGTGTGCCCGAAAAGATTGATTGAGCAATGAACAAAGACAAGTATATGGTTGTTTCAGAGTAATCAGGCCTTTGGGACTACTTAAAGTTATAAACAGAAGCAGGTGTCTAATTTCTCACGAGTCCTTTTATCTTTGAGAACACAGATCACCATTTTGTGCGTGTGTGTGTGTGATATACCATTTCCAGAAGGTCCTATATTCCATAAAAATTCATTTCCTTTCTTTTTACAGTAGGGTGTCTCTTTAGGAATGTTCTCATAGAAAAGTTTCTGGATATACATGATGTGAGATGTACAAATATGTGTAAATTTGCACATAAATATACAGGTTTGTATATGTAAATATATATGTTTGATTTTTTTTCATGTGCAAATTAGGATTTAAATGCAGGTGCTGCTTTCACTTGAATACCAATTGTTTCTTCAATCGTACTTTTAAAAATTGGGAAAATGATTCAATTAGGTATGTGTGATTAATTTTGAAAAAAAAGTTATCCTAAATAATAGTGTAACCTTAAATGTTGATGAATTACCAGATTTTTTTTAATCTGGAAAAGAAATTCTTTGAGCACACTTTTTATAGTTGAGATTTAATTATAAAAATGTGGATACAAAGTATGATTCTTAACATGATGTGAGGAAAATACATGATTAGGGAAAAATCTAGAGGTAACTGCATTGAACAGAGAATCCAGAAACAGAAATCCATAGTGTTGCACAGTACTGGCAAGTTCTTTTTTCTTTTTTTAATTTTTACTTATATTTTTTTTACATTGTTCATTTTTGTACATTGTTTGATTTCTTCTTTCAGGTGTGATCACCATAAAATTCCCACCACCAAGATACCGTGAACCATCACCATAGTCTCTTGTGCTCTTCCCTCCCCTGTTTTGCTCTCCCCCTTCTCATACCCTGTCCCCTGATGAGTGTCTCTGATTTGTCATTTGCCTGATGGTTTGGTCTTCTCTTTTTCCTTAATTCCTTGTATGGTTTGCCTATGTTCCTCCTATATGTAAAACCATCTGATATGTATCTTTTTCCTTCTGACTTATTTTGCTGAACATAATCCCTTCCTTGTTTCTGCAGATGGCGTGAGTTTATCTTTTTGATTGCTAAATAGTATTCCATTATGTATATATACCACATCTTTTGATCCAGCAGTCTGTTTTTGGGAATTTAGATTGTTTCCATATCATAGCTGTTGTAAACAGTGTTGCAGTAATATATGAGTGCAAATTTCCTTTTGACTTAATGTTTTTGTGACCTTTGAGTAGATTCCTAGGAATGGAATTGCTGGGTTTTATGATACCTCCATTTTTAGTAGTTTGAGCTTCCTCCACACAGCTTTCCAGAGTGGTTGGACTATTTTCAGACCCACCAGCAGTGTGAGTTTCTTTTTCTCCATATTCTCTTCAGAATTTGTTGTTGCCGGTTTTTGTTGTTTTTTTAATATGGGCCAGTCTCACTGGTGTGAGGTGTGAGGTATTTCATTGTGGTTTTGTTTTGTATTTCCCTGACTATAAGTGATGTTGAACATTTTTTCATCTACCTGTTGGCCATCTGCATTTCCTCTTTGGAGAAGTGTCTTTTTAGCGCTTCTGCCCTTTTTTTTTTTTTGACTGTATTGTTTGCTTTTTTGGTTGTTGTTGAGTTGTGTGAGCTCTTTGCAGATCTTTGAGATCAGTCCCTTACCAATTGCATGGAGTGCAAATATTTTCTCCCAATCAGTCAGGTATCTCTTTTTTTTTTCATTATTTTCTCTTGCTGTACAGGATCTTTTTAATTGGATGTAGTCCCAACTGTTTATCTTTTCCTTCACTTTTTTTGCTTTGGGGAATGAGTCTTTAAAGATGTTTCTGAGATGTATATCATGGAGTGTTTTGCCTATGTTTTCTTCTATATATCTTATGATTTCAGGTCTTATGTTCAAGTCTTTTATCTACTCTGAGTAGGTTTTTGTGCATGGTGTGAGGTAGTAGTCTAGTTTCATTCTTTTGCATGTGGCAGTCGAGTTTTCCCAGTACCATTTATTGAACAGACTGTTCTTGTTCCATTGCATATTCTTTGGTCCTTTTTCATAGATTAGTTGTTCATATGTCTGTGGGTTTATTTCTGGATTTTTTATTTGATTCTATTGGTCTGCATGTCTGTTTTGTTCCAGTACCATGCTGTTTTAATTATTATGGCTTTGCAGTATAGTTTGAAGTCTGGGAATGTAATATTTCCTTTCTCCTCCATTTTAGTCAGGAGAGCTTTGATTATTCGAGGTTTTTTTTTTTTATTCCATATAAATTTTAGCATATTCTATTTCCTTGCAGAATTATCATGTCATGATAATTGAGGTCACAGACCATGAAGAGTGAAATTTAAAAAGTTGTTTCAGTGATAGGGAAGCAGAAAAGCTCCCTGAGGTGACAGGGAGGGAGTACGAGAGCAGGTACCCCCAAATGCTCATGTCTAGGTTCTTTTAAGCCAAATACGTCTCGCTAAGGAGCCTCTATCTGTTGAATACATGCATGGGGTGGTAGCTTGTTCAGAGTTCAAAATGCAGGGTCATCATCCCCTTCTTCCTGCTCTTCTTCTTATGGAGTATTTTTGGCAGCTCCTTCTTATAGACATGGGTCCTGCAAATTTCCATTCTTCTATAATTTTTCTTCTGCCACTTTCATTCTCCCTCAGGCTCCACCCTGTCTACCTAACAAGAATTTGTCTCAGTAGGGTATCAGATCAGCTACCACCAGGCTTACTTCCTTTGAAGGCTGTCATCTAACACATATGATTCTGCAGAGGAAGAAAATAAAATGGATGTCAAAGAAGCATATTTTACTAAGTCAGTTATTCCTCCTAATATATTTCTTCCCTTTGATCATTTGAAGTAATACAGACTTAGTTCTTACTCTTCCCATGGGAAGTCTAACCAAAGAAAATGGAATTGTAGGAAGACTGCTCTCAATACAAAGTATTTTTAGACTGCTCTCCCAGGAAGCGGGTGAGTTCTATGACTGATGTAATTAAAGGCAATCTTAGGGAATTTTTGCCATTTGAGGGTATCCAGGAGCTTGATATGAGCATGAGTTTTTTTGATATTTTTCATATGCTTATAATGCATTACTAAAGTCTAAGACTATTCAACATTTGTCCTCATTAGGTAGATACTGTGATTCACTGCAATGATAGAATATTTCAGTCACTGGCCTATCATCAAAATTTGTAGCTCAAAAATTACAGTTCTTTCTAATTAGGTTTGCTTTCCTTAGCCACCAAGAGCTAAGCAAATGATAATATTTATATGTCTAACAACAGTGTTTTATTTATAAAAAGAAAGAACAGAAACAAGCTTTCATTAAACCACAACTATGTGCCAATCGTTATGAAATATGCTTTCACATGTGTTGTTTACTCCTTTCAATAACCTAAGAGATGAATATCATTATCCCCATTTTACAGACAACCCAACAAAGAAGTTAGGTTCCAAGGCAGATCTTTCTGCTCAAAAGCCCCTGACTGCCTCAGGCTAACAGAGAGAATAAGGACTTACTTCAGTTACACTGTTCTGAACGGGCCTGAGTTGTCCAGTATTATTCTAATCACTCACTTCTATAAACCTAGACTTCAAAAACTCATAAATATGTACAACTTTCTGTGCACCCTCTTGAGGAGTTCATACGGCCCTCAGCAGATAGGGTTTGTGGCTTTGGTCTTAGTTTAGTCACTCATCAGCCAATCTTTATTAAGCCTCTATGAGCGATCTACTATTTTAGGAGCTAGAATGAAACAGGATAAGTTCCAGTCCTCATGGATCTTATATTCTATCGGATCCTATAAGGGGAAGGTGGGGAGAGAGGTGCAGATACTACACAGAGAAGACTGAATACCAGCTGACCAATATAAACCAAAAGCATACCTATTTGACAACTTAAATGCTTCTGAGATAGGCTTATGGAAGTTGGGGTTATAAATTCTTAGGTCAATGGACTCTTTCTGCTGACCCCCTACTCTGTTTAGCTACTGTGAAGAATTAAGAGTAGAAGGAATAAATCCAAAATTGAAACAAATATCCACAAAATAGGCATACTGGAGGCCAGGCAAGAGTTAACTGATGCCCCCGTCCCCCTCACCACACCACCATTTTTTATGTAAAATTAGTGTAAAAGAAATAAGGAGAGATCTAAAGTGGCCATGTTATGGTGGGACTGATGGTAGGGTAGGTAAGCCATTTGAAATACAAACAGCATCATTAGTAGAAAATGCCTAGTTTGCTTATTTTACTGGTGAATCAGCTGTTCATAGAACTTCAGATGTTCCATAACAGTCACTTAATAGCCCCCACCCTTTTTTGGCCTGTTTGAGTAATGGTTCTTTGGCACCCCAAAGTTCTATATTCTTCCTATGGGCATTTTAAGTTTCTCTTATTACTTTTGGCTTTTAATCCTCTGGGTATAATAGGGCAAAAAAAAAAACAAAAAAAAAAACCTGACACAGATGTGCTCCAATTCCAGGTCTTCTATCTATATACTTACCAGAGCTATATTTCTTCAGGAAAATAATACTCTGAATCTTGGTTTCTGAGTTACTTCATTTTTCCTATAAGAACAATATTACCATCACAGAGGACTGTGAGAATGAAATGAAATTTAAGTTGCCTGTCACATAAGTAGGCATTTATTAAGTCCCTAGAATATCTGTTCAGTTTCAACACCATACAAATAAAATCCTTTGCAAAAATTTAATTTTTTAACTTTTAGTTTTTATTTTTGGATTACATTTTTCTTTTCCTTCTGTGTACGTGTTCCACTCACCCTCCACTAAACCATGCCATACCTCCTGTCTTCCTCCTCCATTCCCTCTCTGTTCCCTTTGGTAGCTATTAATTTTTTTTTTAAATCATATGCCTGAGATAGGTTCCTCAGTCAATACTAATGGATTGAATGTTTACATTTTATATTTTAAATTAAATACAATGTAATATACTTAGTGAAAGCGACCATGTACAATTTAGTAGTTATCACGTTTTATTTTTTTTAAAGATTTATTTATTTATACATACAAGTTGGGATACAGGCCAGAGGCGTGGGGTGGCGAGAGGGTTCACCAGAGACAGAGCGGGGAGCAGAACAGGCAGATCAGAAATACACTGCTGAGGGGAGCAGCGGGCGAGGCAGGAGAGGTCTGCCATGCCATGTGGGATTCTCCCCGGCTGGGCGTCGAACTCGCATCAAGTGCCCTGCCGACAGCTCCACAGCTCAGCGCTCAACCACTGCGCCACCGGGGAGGCCCAGTTATAACATTTTAGGCATATCAAATTATTATACCACTAGTGGATTATTTTAGAATGGGAACCCAGTCTCTTTAGTGTGTTCTTTAGAGTTTGTCTCAACCCTAGAAAAGCTTCTCAATCATTGGGTAGGATTGTTCAGAAGTAAGTTTCAGCTTTTTGCAAATGCTAACAGAAGAGGTAGACTTTGCATCCATCAGAAGAGTGGTGGAGATTTCTAACTGAGTTGAAATTGCCTGAGAAGATTCCCAAGTCTCTTCTCTCTCAATGACATTATAATCTAAACAGATTATAGAATGTTTCATTTACAAGTGGGGAAGAAAAAGGAATCTTTGATTTTCCATTGCATATTTTAAGGGACACTTTGAACATTATTCTATCTTAAATTCTCTTTTCCAGCAAAAATTATATCTAACAGTAATCTAATCCCACCAGGCTCTATTCTGAGTTCTTTACCTGTATTAACTCATTTAATACAACAATCCTATGAGTCAGGTGTTGTACAGGTGAGGAAACTGAGGCACAGAAGCATTAGATAACTTGCCTAGGGTCAAGTTAGTTAAGTGCTGGAGCTAAGACTAAAACTCAGGTAGTCTAGCACTGAATCCTGCTTGCCCAGTGACAAGAGCCTCACGCAGCACAGCCCTGCTTTGCTCGATCCACACTTTGTCCCTCTGAACAAGATGCTCCATTAAAGACACACACCTGTTTTGCCTGACGTTAAACTCAAACTAGCTGACATAGGTAACCAATGTGTGGTTTTCTCAGTGTAAAGAGTATACTATCTGGCTCCTATTTTTCATGTCTTTTAAAAGGTATATTATCAAAAAGTATGATCCTTAGCTTTTATGCCAAAAATATTATTTCCATAATTAGAAGTAAGAAGTGGTTGGAGAATGTTTATCCAACACTTAGTACCAAGAGACATTTAGAATCACATGGTATAAACACCTAAAACATGGTAGGATCACCTTACTCAGAAGTAGGTGAGAACAAAAAGCAAAACCAAGGGTAGAAAGACACCGTGGAGATGGATGATGTGACCATATGAGCTTCTCTCTGCAGTCACTTCAAATGAGTCCCATGTTTGGCCTTAGCTATTCTACAGCCATGGAGGAGGGGGAAAATTGATCCATTTCAAATTTTACCTCTCCTGAAACTATAAGAATGTTTCTTAGGAGACATTCAGAGATCTTCAGCAGAAACATTGGCAAGGAAATGAATGGTCTTCCACCTCATTCTGTCTGTGTTCTTTTTCTATGCTGCTTTCTAACATGAGATACCAAGTCTCCTCAGTGGTCCCCAAGGTTTTAACCATGATTACCTCCTCCAGTCCAGAAATGTTCAAGCCACTTCTGCTTACAATTCACTGGTTAAAATTAGCAACCTGGCCATATTCTACTCCAAGGGGCTGAAGAGGAAGGGGCAGAACCATAATTATTTGGCAGATGCCACTGCTAACTAAGAAAGAGAAATGAATAAATATTTGAGGAAAAGATAGACTGAATCACAGTGAATACTGTCTCTGCCACAGACAAAAGCCATGTCCCTCCTTCTGTGGGAATTCTCCTGTGAAATATCTGTGTTCACATGATGTGTGTAGGATGTATAGGTCAGGCTGCTGATAAAATGAGTTTGTGTGACTTCAGCTCATGTAGGACATGATGAAACCCAACCAGGGGTGACAGAATTTCCATACCCACACATGAAGTTGATGGCCTACAGCCAGTGACTGAGAATTTACTACATATCAAAAATTGATTCTTCACACCTTATGGGTTGGATTTCATGAGACTGGTTTACATGGCTGTTTTCTTTGCTCTGCTTTCCACTCAGACTTACACACAAGCCACAGAGTTGATGGCAAAGCAAGATCTATTGCAAATGTGTTGCCTTCCCAACTCTAAGTTTCTGTTTTGCGTGAACATTCAATTTTCTGTATTTAATTAAAAATCAATTAAAATTCATTAGAGTGTAAATTGTACCTCATCATTTCCTTGACTCCTATTCTGGGTTACGCTTCTTAAACACAGAATTTTATTGCAATAGTTGAGTTATCAGGATGATTTTGGTGCCCAGACAGGAATATGATGTTTGTTGGGCTGAAGTCTATCTTTAATTTAGAGCACGAAAGAAGTTTTGGGGACTTAAATTAGAAGTTTGAGCCAGAGCAATAAGAAAATACAATAGGAATTCCTCTTTGAGACTAAAGGCTTTTGTGGAATTGGTTTGCCTCTGTTTACTGGGTTTTCAACTGCAAAATTCTGAGGCCCTCTCTGAAGCACAGTCTACAATTCAGCGGCAGAGCGGAGCCTCCCCCTGGGGTCCTTAGACATACTCTCACCTGAGCGATATCTAGGTAAATCGTTCATTGTTGTTTCTACTTGATAATGATCCAGTATATAATATATATACAGTATTTTAGTTAGGATGATAAATACCGACATTTTCTTTATGTCTGACTTTTCTGTCATTTATTTTAAGAACCCAACATGAGCACTATCCTCTTATATTACTGTTTGCTTCAGATACAGTCTTGTATAGCACATCTGTCTAGCTTACCATTCTTACTTAACTGAAACTTTCTTTTTAAAGATTTATTTTTTGCATACAAGCTGGGGTGCAGGCCAGAGGTGTGAGGCGGTGAGAGGGTTCACCAGAGACAGAGCGGGGAGCAGAAGAGGCAGATCGACTGAAATAACTGCTGAGGGGAGCAGCAGACGAGGCAGGAGAGGTCCACCCCACCATGTGGGATTCTTCCCGGCCGGGCATTGAACTTGTGCCGCTGTAGCTGCCAACAGCTCCACAGTGCTGCGCTTAACCCGTTGTGCCACCGGGGAGGCCCACTTAACTGAAACTTTGTGTTTGTTAATTAAAAACCAGTTTCACCTCCCTCTGCCTTTGATAATCACCATTTCAGTTTTTGATTTCATGAAATTGACTGTATTTTTAATTGAAGTAACATTGATTTACAATGTTGTATGTGATTCAGAGGTAGGTTCATACCTCTTCAGATGCCATGTTACCATACCACACCCACTTCCAAAACAGCCATTGTCCTCCACCATAGTCTGTTGGAGCCCCTACCCGCTTTGCTCTTTGCCTTCCCTTTCCCCTTCTGATATTCTCAGTTTTACAGTCAGATTTCTAGAGGTCATTTTTGTCTTAGTTTTGTCTGACCCTTTGTTTTGTTTCCCTATATTCTACATGTGAGTGAAACCATCCAGCATCATCTTTCTCCTTCTGGCTTATCTTGCTATTTTAGATGCCTCATATAAGTGGAATTATACAGTATTTGTCTTTCTGCTTCTGGCTTATTTCCCTTAACACAATGATGGCCTTCTGATCCATCCATACTGTTGCATATTGCAGAATTTTCTTTTCAAGGTTGAGTAATATTCCATCGACTGTATATACCACATATTCTGCATTCATTCATCTTTGATGGACATTTAGGTGAATAGTGCTTCAATGAATGTGGGATTGTTAATACCTTTTAGATATCTGATGTCTTTTATTTCACTGACACCAAACAAAACTACTTTGGTTATCCTAACTATTGAGTATATGGGGTGCAATAAGAAAATAGTGGATTCAAGCCAAGTTAGGCATAAAAAATTAAATATAGTTTCAAAATAACTGTGATAAGATGTTTGATGTTAATATAAATATGTATAATTTAAATGAACCTGTACTGCCAGAGTTGGCACTAAATGCACCCATCAACTTTGATTTAGCGTTAGCAAAGATCATCTGCACTTTAAGCCAATGTTGACTATAAAATCTTACCAGTTTTCTAATTTTATTACCATTTCATTAGTAAGTCTTTTATATTCTACACAAGCACTAAGTCTTTAATTTTTTATTTATTTGAGAGTATGTATCTGTTTTGACTCAACAAGAAGAAAACTCAACCCCCTTACCGTAATTTGTGGGATCCCCTAGGACTTGGCCTCGTCCCATCTTTCCGCTCTATGCTTGGACCGTGACGCTCCAACTCCACTGGCATTTCTGACAGTTCTTAAAGCACACTCAACCCTCCCTTAACTCAGACCTTTTGCACTTGTTTTTCCCTCTGCACAATATTCTAAGCTCTTAATGAAGCTACTTAGTTATGTATCATGTCTCTAATTTTAGCTTAATATTCCCTTTTGGGAGGGGCCTTCCATGAACTCCCTATCTTGTCTACCATCATTGTCTTCTATCAGAGTCCTCTGTTGATTTCCTTCATGATACTTAACTCAATTTATGACACTTTGTTTGTTTTATTTACCTGATTATCACTTGACTGCCCTAAACACCAGACATAAAAACATACTTCAGAATGTAAGGTCCATGAGTACAGTGTACCCATTGTCTTATTCTGCATTTTATCCCTGTTTGTTAAAGGGTGCCTGGTACATGCAATGCATAGTATTTGACCGAATAGTGAAAGTATCCCTCACTAGTCTCTACTACTTCTTTCAGTGAAAAGTGCTATGCTATTATTTTAGCTTGCTTCTGATTACTCATGACTTTTAGCATTTTCATATGCTATTAGAGAATCTTTATGTTTGTGTTACTTATATAATCAGGACATCAATTGCTTAACCATTTTGTGCATTCCAAATATGTGACTTTTAAGACTATGACTTTTTTTGGTACCTAATTCTTTTTCTGTATGATGTGAAAGTGGGTGCTATTAATAACATTTGATAGATGACTAATCTGAGACTAAGAGGAAAAAAATTGCAGGTAACTCATGCTTAACCAGATCTAATTCCAAGTCCATACTCTTTCCACTCTATGTGTCAGCTGATTTCTGCACATTTAGAGAATCCATATATCTCAATGTTTGGCGGTAGTTAGCAGAACCTATACTTCTGTGCATGTGTTTGAGGAAAGAAATAAATCTGATTGCTTTATTGTCACATTCATGTGAATATATCATGAATATCTTCTAGTAAAAGACCTAGGGATACAGGGACTCTCAATTTTAGAGAGGCAGTCCTGGTGTTTCTTACTGAAATTGCTCACTGGCCTGCATTAAAACTGTGTGGGTCAATTGAAATTTAATGTTTGTGAAGACTGGGCCAACTTTTTTTTTTAATCAGAAACTGATGATCCTATATCTCCTTAGTTAATACAAAATGGAAAACTGTTATTTCCAATTGCCTATGGGTAAGTAAAAATATCTAATAACAAAGAGTTGACAAGGGAAGGAGAAAATAAATTCCTGGTGAAAGAATTTAATTTTTTTTTTAATATCCAAAAGGGTAGGTTTACTATAAAAAGGGAGGGAAGAGGGAAGGACACTTGCACAGAAACAAGCGGACGGAAAAAGCTGCTCCTGAAAGGAGTTCGTTAAAAGAGGGACCTGCATGGTCATAAACTGCAGTCTTAGGAGTAGAGCCGCAGCCACTGCTGCTGGTCCTGCTGCCCCCGCTGCTGCTTTGCAAAGCGAGAAGGTCAGCAAAGAGGCACCTGCGTAGGCACAGCGGGCAGGACAGCTTCTGCCTGAAAAAATGTATAGGTCACTATCCAAGATTATCTTTATTCTAATATGACTATATAGAACATCACACTCAGAGAAGGAAAGACTCTAGAGTTATTGTTTCTCATTTTTAATTTACTGAAAGCCAGCTATCACTATTCTAAACATATCCTAAATCACACTTTTTCAATACTAGAAGATACATTAATAAGACAGTGCTCCATTTTATCAAGATTGATAGTACTGTAAGTTCTACCAATGGAGGCAGAACCAAAGGAGCAAGGCATGAGGTACAGTGAATTTGGGGTCAAGTGGAGATCCCAAATATTTTTGTTTAACTGCTAAAGGAAACTTCAGATTAAGTTATTAAAGTCATTACATTTACTTTTTTGTCTAATTTAGTTATTTAAATCTGTAGTTCAGCCAAGTTGTCTTTTGCCTTCTATGCCTTAAGAACTTGGTGGGAATTCAGGAGTCACCTGAATCCATTGCATTATCCTTGTAATCATAACTTATTATTTATAGCACAGAGGATGGTTTGATTTGTAATTATCACCATTATTTATACAGTTCATCTGCTGATGCTGTGTATGCAGCCATTGTACATGGATGCTGTTAAAATCATTTGCACAACCATATATGATATATGCTGGGAAGTGGTTCTGTAGATACAGAAGAGAGATAAAGAGCCATGAAACTTCAACAAAATTCAGATTTCTGGAGCTGCCAAATCAATCATGATCCCAAAAACTTCATTCAAGAGCAGGCTTTGATGAGCATTGAATTTTATGATAGTTTACCTCTGAATACTGTCATTTCTGAAAATGATTTAGGTACTAATTTATAATCTTCTTTGGGATTATAACCCCTTTGTCTGCTCACTTTCTGATTTAGATGCATTTTCTCGCTAGTCAACCTCTTTGGTTAAACAAAGGTAATACTGAGGTGGCCTTAGATTAGCCTTTGTTATTACTATTATAAATCGGGTCACAGTGGAAAAAAATGCTATAACTCAAAGTACTTTACATAATCGTGCTTATAAAGAGTATGCACAATGCCTCATCAACAGTGAATCTCAGAAAGGATCATTACTGAATTTTGTTAACTTTCTTTTTTTTTAATATATATTTTTATTGTTATTTATGTCTTTTACATTTTGTATTCCCATTGGGTAGCCCACCACCAATTCACCTGTGATCCATCTCCATGGTCCCTTGTGTTCTTTTCTATTCCATTTTGTGCCCTTTCCTTCCCTCCCT
>PVIJ01000492.1:0-67154 GCA_004024925.1 Scalopus aquaticus
TGACAAAGGAGCAAAGAAAATGCAGTGGAACAAGGACAGTCTATTCAATAAATGGTGCTGGGAAAACTGGACAGCCACATGCAAAAAAATGAAGCTAGACTACTACCTCACACCCTGCACAAAAGTCAACTCAAAATGGATAAAAGACCTGGATGTAAGACCAGAAACCATAAAATGTATAGAAGAAAATATAGACAATTTTGATTTTAATATTATATGAAGTTCTAGAATGAATACAACTATCTAGTGATAGAGGTCAAAACAGAGCATAGGGCAGGGGAATAGGTGAATCAACTGCAAAAGCAGCATGGGGAACTTTTCAGTATGATGGTAATGTCCAATATTCTTGATCTCCTGCATTTCCTTCATTTCCTTCTTTAGGGACTCGTTTCATTCTTCAGTTCATTAATTATATTTCTCATGTCCTTCTTTTCCTTTTCATTTTCTGTATGTTTTTTAATCATGGCGATTTTAAATTCTTTACCTGGCAGATTGAGTAGTTCTTCCCTGTCAGTGTTGTTGGGTTCTGTTGGCTGATTTTCTTTTTGTGGTGTGTCCTTCCCCTCAGGGCTTGTTTGGTGATTTGTATTTTTCCTTCTCCCTGTTGTTTGTTGTCTAATTTGTTCTATGTGTTGGGTCACTGCGCCACTGGTACTGGTGGGCATCTTTAGGGTGTTCCTTCTGGGATGTCCGGATCTGGTAGCCAGACTCTGCCTGGTACTGTTATGCCACTGTCCAAAAGGGTAGTAATGCTGTGAATATGTTGAGAAGCCCTGTCTCTGAAGTTTCGCTCCCACTGTATTTATCCAGTTCCAGGAAGAGACGGTGGTGGGCTTCTGGCTGTGGCACCACAGCCGCTCCTTCCCCGAGTCCAAAGACCCTCTAATGGTGGGCCGCAGATCCTGCTGATGGCAGGCAGACTCGGCCGTTCCTGGACGTGGTGTGGGCCAAAGGTGCCCTAATGTCCTATATTCTTATTGGAGAGGTGGTTACATGAATTTGTCAAACTCATCTATCTAAATATTTTAAATTGTATGTACTTAATTGCATATAAATTGTACCTCAATGAAGTTCACTTAGTAAGATACATAGTAGGTGATCCAAATGTCCATCTAGCTTTGAAAACAACGAATGCTAATGGAGAATTACCAGATCTTAAGTATACTTGAACCACACTGGTTCTTCTTTTGGGAGCATTTACACTTCCACTGAGAGAATCTCTGAGCCCCAGGGCACCTTTGAGGTCAAGTTGTCTTATTTCTGGATTTTCCATGCAAAAACTGATGTTCAGAAAGGTTGAGAAATTGTTGGAAGGTTACACAGTAAGACATCAGCAGATATTGGATAAAAACCCAAAAGCCCCCAAATTGATGACTGGATCAAGAAGATGTGGTACATTTGCACAATGGAACACAGCAATAAGAAATGATAAACTAATGCAATTCGCAGCAACATGGATGGAGCTAGAAGGGATCATGCTCAGTGAAATAAGCCCCAAGGAAAAAGAAATATATCAAATGGTATCACTTATAGGAGGAATATAAGAGAGCCAAACAAGAAATCAGAAGAAGAAAATAGCACACAAATCAAAAACGAAAACAAAAACTAGGAGGCAACCACACAAAAAGAGACATTCTGCAGGGGAGGGGGAGGAAGAGGGACCAAAACAGGGGAGAAAAGAGCACAAGAGACTATGGTGATGGTTCACAAGTGAATTGGTGGTGGGAAACTTATAGGGGATACATAATAATGTAAAGGATATACAATAAATAAAATTAAATTAAAGGATAAAAGATATTGGATAAGAATTCCAGTCCTGATGGTTTTCCTTTTCTCTCAGTATCATTCCATACTCAAAGCAGTAAAAATACAAAGTATCTCAAAGATATGAAGTATCTTGCTGTAATTTAGGTTCTTTCTTATTCTTCTTGCTATCTGCAGGGTGGAGCTACTTGAGTCTACCTATTGAATCAAAGAAATAGAATAGAAATGGTTGGAACACTTAGGTTTCAGGTCAACTTATAATCAAAAAATATTTGCTGAGTGCTTATAGTTCTACGCACAAGAAATTCAGTAATGAATGAGACAGATAAGAGCCCTGCCCTCGAAGGGCTTATATTACACTCAACAGTAAAGAAATAAATACATGAGCAATATAAACACAGACCGTGAAAAAGACTTAAATGGCAAACAAGTCGAACTTCTCAGGGTAGGTTGCCCTGTGGTAAAGATATGAAGAGCATATGATGAAGTCAGAATTGTTGAGATTTTATCTTCAAACACTTCAAGGACTGTCATATAGGAGAGGAAGTTTATTTGTGTCATGTTGATTCTGAAGTAAAGTGAGAACTACTAAGATGGAATAGATAGAAATTGTATTAAGATTATTTTAAAGGAAAAATTTCAAGCCCAGTAGTGAAAGAATATTTATTTGAAAGCATACTATGTCTAACTTCCTTATTTGTAACAATTTAATTCTCAAAAAAACTCTTGAGTGGTAGGTTGGACGATGTCCAGTGGAAGGAGTGATTTCCTCCTCTAAGAGACATGTACACGCAAGTGGAAAAATGTTAGAGATTGTGGAGAAGGGATCCTTCTCTGAGTGCTAGAGAATTCCTAGTATCTCTCTTAGCGCTAAGCTAGTCAAAGTCTGGGTTGAATGATACATATTTAGCAAATAAATACACCTAAGGATTTTAAAGGTTTAGTTGTGCTGAGTAGTATCTACAGAACCCTAGGATCTTCCAAATTGTAACATCCTGGTCAAGTACTGGACCCAATTCCAGGTGCCCAATCTGTGTATATTGAAATGAAATGAGCTCCCTTCCTGAGCAAGGCAAGAAAATTTGGGTCCCCTCAAACTCTGACTTTTGACCCTTGTAGGTACTGCCCTAATTACACAATGGGAACCATTGTAAAAAGCAAAAAAGACATACTCCAGGTTCCAGTCCAGGTAATGGAAAGTTGCTAAAACTTCTTGAGCAATGATAGGATGTTTCCAGTTTAACTAAACTTTAAATATAAATTCTCAGGAAGGTCTTTCACTGAGTATTCTCCCTGAGTAATGCAGCAGAATGGCATTCAACTGCTTCCTTCAGTGAGAAATCAGAAGAGGGCCAAGAACTATTCTTGAGAATAGAAATCAGCATGCGTGGAAGAGCACTGAGCATCCCATGACTAGAAATTCTGCCTGACTCCCACTCTTCATTAATAGGAAATGTGCTTACTTTGTTGCAGGAAAAAAAGTTGCATATGAGAAAGAAGTGGCCTTTACTGAACTCTTAAACAGGTGTCTCTCTGGGGAGGTGGGTAAGTTTATCTACCACCAGAGGCCTTGTGTGGAAAAGGGAAGACATGGATATCTTAGATCTTTGGGCATTTACCTTTAAGACTGGTACAAGGAATGAATTAGTTGAGCTCAAGATTCCTTTCATTCTAGGAGTCATGGCTTTGTCACAATAACCCTCTTGGCTCCATACGGAAGACAAAGTTCAAGCTAAAGTACAGGTAACAAGAGGATCCAAGTACACTGTGTATAACACAAAATTCCCACAAACCAGACTCATTCCCATCGTGTGCGGGTTCCTGATCATCATGTGTCCTTTTCTTCTATCCTAAATAAATGGTCTGTGATATCATAAACTTCTCAAGCGTCCTATCTGCCTTGTTTCAGTGTGCTTGTAGCACAGGGCTGGGAAGAGAGAAAAGGCATTTGATAAGTGTTAGATGGATAATTGAAGTTTTGTAGTGCTGCCTAATCATAGTAGACGCTATCTGAACACTTCTGTGTTCCAGGCACAGTGCTAGACACTTTAGGAATTTACTTCATTTAACCCTTACAATGACCTTATAAAGCAGGCACTATTATCATTTTCATTGCTTTAATTATCACTATTTTTCTACAAAGAAACAAAACGTGACAGAACTGTTATGTTATATTCAGACTGACTTTAACCCTGATAGTGTTGTGGGAACAGGGGCCAGGATGGGGGGAGAAAAACTGTGGGTTGCTTTGTTGCAAACCAGAGTCCATGTTCTAATGTGTGCACCTGCCAGTTTCCTAGCAATCTGGGCGCTACTTAAGTAGAGCTGGCACTTTTGAATAAAGAAAAAAGCCAATGGGCAGGATGATGTTTCTCACTCCCATTTTCCTTGTTCTCCTCTTCTGCTTTCTCATGCTGACAAGGGGTGTTTAGACTGAAGCCTTCAAATCTCAGTGAATCCATAACTTGTCATGTCCAGTGTTGGGGAGTCTAGGGAGGCTGCCTGAGATCTTTCACTTCTAACTTAATAAGAGGTGAAGACTTTGAGGACTTTACATATGAATCCTACATCTCAATGTATTTTAAAAAGAAGGGACCATTTACTGGGAGTTCACTGTGGGCTGGCCACTGCCACGTCCTTGAAGTTCATTATCTCAATGAACAGCTAGGACAATAAACATCCCTATGATTTATGTTGTTTTCTTTTAGCTTTAATGGAATGTACTGGTTGGTGGGAAGATGAGCAGATAGTTGTGACAGCCAAGAAGTTTATTTTCATCTACAGAAAGGATGAATAAATAAAAAAGGTTCTAGCAGGTGATTTTTTTTATCAAACGAGTCAAAAAGAGCTGTCTCCTTGAAGCCTGCTATGTGTGTCTTGGTCAACACCCAAGGAACCAAGACTCACAGATGTTCAGAGACCCAGGCAGCTATGTGGACGCACCTCACGGGGCCCACTGAGGAAGCAAATCCTTTATCTCACACAGTTCAGAAGCTGAGAGGACAAAGAGTAATCTATTTTATGGCAGGAAAAACAGATCTGGATTTATATTTCATCTTAAAGAACTAGAGTCACTCATCTTCCATTCTCCATCAGGCAAGGCCAACGCTGGCCTGAACTTGAGGTAGAAAAAGGCACTCCCTACGGGCAAACGTGGTGACTTTGGCACAGTCTTGGTGAGCAGATGGCACCTTTGTGTCCTTTCCTTCAGGAACACAAAGCTCTGTGCTGGGTGCCACGCTTAGTGAGAATGGAACCAGGCCAGATTTCAGGCTCACTCACTGCAGGTGGGTGTCCCAGAATCACCTGCCTTACTGTACACAGAGGACCACATGGGGGACAATGTGGATGTCACAAAGTGACAGTCCATGGACCCCAGCCTGCTCACCCATGGATTTTCCTGTCCTAATCATGTTTGAGAGAATTTAAATGGCTTGTCAAAAACTTCAGAATGGAAATCACCTAAGATCAAAATTCCCAGCTTTTGTTGAAAACTTGGAAGATCCAGGAATACTGGTGTACATTCCTGCAAAATGGGTGGGAGCTAATTATGTATGTGATTGATTGAAACTATTTACCCCACTTAGCAGTCCCTGTTCTCCTTAAATTACCTGGAATTGGATTCTGTTGCCTGCAACTAAAATGCTGATTGTCATAAACCTTAACCTTCTGGAATGAGTACAATGACTTAGAAGTTATTTTCCAATGAGAGATTTTTTTGAAAGTCAATTATCATGGTGGTTTGGGGGAGAGGTTAAGAATGATAAAATTGTACAACTTAATATAACCATACACTGTACTTCCTTTTAACATCCTTGGAAACCTGAAAAAATAACAGCAGGGGTGAAATTAAATAATGTGATATGTTTGGGGCTGTTTTTACATTGTTCAAGTAATGTATTTATTTAAACTTCATTAATCATTTGGAATTTGTCAATAAAAAAGCATGTACAAGTCATACACACATTTTTTGAGCACCAACTGAATGTCAGGAGGCCTGCTAGACACTGGGGCAGCTTCACAGAAGAAAGAGGTAGCCATTCCATTTGAGATAGGCAAAATATTTTTTTTTTAAAGATTTATTTATTATCTATGCATACAATGCTGGGGTACAGGCCAGAGGCGTGGGGCGGCGAGAGGGCCCACCAGAGACAGAGTGGGGAGCAGAACAGGCAGATCAGAAACACACTGCTGAGGGGAGCAGCGGGCGAGGCAGGAGAGGTCTGCCGCGCCATGTGGGATTCTCCCCGGCCGGGCGTTGAACTCGCGTTGCCACTGCCGACAGCTCCACAGCGCAGCGCCCAACCGCTGCGCCACCGGGGAGGCCCGGCAAAATATTTTTTTTTAAAGATTTATTTATTTATGCATACAAGCTGGGGTACAGACCTGAGGTATGGCGGCGAGAGGGTTCACCAGAGACAGAGTGGGGATCAGAAGTGGCAGATGGACGGAAACACACTGCTGAGGGGAGCAGTGAGCAAGGCAGGAGAGGCAGGAGAGGCCTGCCGAGCCACGTGGGAATCTCCCCCTCCAGCGCTTAACTCTTAATGGCTGCGCCACCAGGGAGGCCTGAGATAGGCAAAACATTTCAATCTAACATTTTGAGTGCTACAAGAGACCCACAGGAGGGATGAGCTGTGTCAAAGAAAAAAAAGTGAAATATCATTTGGTTTGAGCTTTTTTCAAAAGTCCGAGGAGTGGTCAGGTCAGGTTGTGTTTTTGAGTATGCGACGTTTCCAAGGCAATAAATAGTGGAAAACAGACCTTTACCTGAATTATTCTGAAAAGCCACTGGAACTTTTGTGCAGAGCTTTCTTAGTTAGTGTTCCCTAAGTTTTCCCGTTTCAAAGGAACTAGAGAATCTTGCTTAGGCTCTAGCAAGTATAAATTCAGTCATTTTCTTTTTTGGAGGGGGCCGATAGTATTTACTTCATTCAGTTGTTAAAGGAGATAGCAGATGTAAAGCCCATAGTTCAGGACTGATATTTAGCAGATGCCCAAGAATGGGTGCTGTTTCTAGTCTTTGAATTAGCTAAGTTCTTTATGACTAGGCTCTAAGTGCATGTAGCTCTGTTAATGTAAATCTTCATTAAACACTAGGTACTAAACTTGTAAGTCCAATATTTCTTTTTCATTGTATATTCTTTAGAATGACAGTTACTGTAGATTTTTATTATTATTTTTTAAATTTACATCTTTTACATTATTGTGTATTCCCTGTGGGTTACCCACCACCAAGTCACTCGTGAACCGTCACCATAGTCCCTTGTGCTCTTTTCTCCCCCGCTTTGAACCCAAATTCAATTATAACTGGTGTTGCCTTCCTCCCTAGAGTCAGCATGAATTCCACCAATCTAAATTCTCAACCTGCTCTTTCTTTGGGCATCATTGCTAGCGAAGAGATCCCGGAATGAGCTGGAAAACAGGTGTTAGGACAGGTCTGATGAGTGCATTAGGACAGAGTCTTCAGGGGATACTGAGGGCACAGAAGCTCTCCTACAACAGGACCCTTAATAGGGCTTGCCATGTGGGGGGGTCTTAGGGCTTAGGGGGTTCTGCAGGGGAGAGAAAAGGCAGTTCACGGAGCAGCTCTGTCATCAGGGAGATACAGAGTGGGAGGCAGGCATTTGCAGTAACGAGGTGCGATATGTATGGTCTTCTTTCTGATGTAACAACACTGAAAGCTTTTCCTGGGAGTTAAGCAGAAAACCTCTCTGGCTCAGTCCTCATGTGCATTTCCCACACAGAATATTCTGTCAGTTTTTAAGAAACCATCTTTCTCCACTATAAAAATAAAATACAAGAAAATAAAGGAAACTCTTGTGAACAAAACCTGAAACAAAAGATTCTGCTGCTAAGAAAGTTTAAAAAGAAAATACAACTGTTCTGCAAGTTTGATTTAAAATCAGTGTTTGGAATGGAGAGCACATTTTTTCACAGCAGACTTGTTATAAATGGTGATTGGGTTCCCAGATGAGCCCACAGAGGACTACTTAACTCACAATATTCCTGTAATATTAATCAAGTTGTCTTGGCCCTGTATAATATTTCTCTATCATTTGCTACTTTTTTTCTATGTACATTCATTTGTACAATTCAACCTTATTGGAGGAAATTTTTAAAAAAGAGAGAAAAGTATAAAGAAAAAAGAAAACTCTCCAAATTTACCACCTAGAAATAACCATATTTATCACCTCCCTGCCTCCAAAAAATGTCTTATGTGATTTTGCAATCCCTTCCTCTGAAAACACCAGTCTGCCTTCTGTCACTATAGACCATGTAGCATTTCTTTATATAAGAGGATCTGTATAGTTTATACTCCCTTTTATTTAGCTTTTTCACTCAATGCAATAATTTTGGTATTCATCATCATTGTAACCTGCAGTAATAGTTCATTAGCTTCTATTGCTGAAGAGTATTCTGTTGCTGCTTATACAATAATTTATCTATTCACCTATCAGTGGATATTGGGTTTGTGATGCCTTTTTCCAACACCAAGAAACAATTCTCCAACTATCAATTGGGTAACAATTTAATCCAATTCTGACCCTGACTACCCAGAGTTACCATAGTCCCAAGGGTTTAGGACTGAGTCCCACAAGACTGGCCCGACCTCAGACACCAGCCAAGTGGGGTTCCCAGGCAACCCATACTTCTTCCTAACTGACCACAAATTCAAAGCTGACTACATAGCCTCTCCCTCAACTGCTAGAATTAAGTACAATCACCACAGAACTCAGGAAAGCAGTTTACTTATGATTACAAGTTTCTTTTACAGGACACAACTCAGAAATAATCCAATGGAAGAGTTGCCTAGGGCAAGGTATGGGCAGGGGGGGCAGGCGAGAAGGTGTGGAACTTTCAACTGCTTTCCAGGTGTGCCACCCCCCAGCACATGCATGAGTTTGTCATTGTTTAGGTATCTCCCACCAGGAGATACCCCATTAGTGAAAACTGCAATATGGTCACAACAGCCTTGTTATAAATAACAATAAATAAATAAATAATAATAATAAATAAATAAATAAATAACGTATCATTCAGGAAATTCTAAGGATTTAGTCCTTAGTTAAGAGTATGGCCCTTGGTGCCAGACAGTCCAGGTTTGAATCCCACCACAACCTCTTACTAATAGGGGTCTCAGCAATTTTTCAACTTGTCCATACTTTAATTTCTTCCTGGGGACAGAAAATGGGGATAATGGGGATAATAAAATAACTCAAAGGGCTTTGTAGCAGTTTAATGAGTTATCTGATTTAAATCATTTAGAATAGTACCTGGTATATGAAAAGTGGTATGAAATAGTAGCAATTGTTATAATGATTATGACCTGTATCACAAGCTAAGCAGGGGAGAGATGGTATGAACGGAGGAACTATTTTGGACTAGAAAGTCTATTTTGAAGTCACTTTAAGTTGAAAGACAAATAAAAGAGAGGAGATTTATTATCTCAAAAAAATAAGACATTCACAGTGAGACAGAGTCAACAACTCAAGCACGTCATCAAGGACTCAAATTGTTTTCACATTTCTTTTCTGCTATTCTCAGCAGAGTAACTTTTTCTGGGGGCTTGTTCTCTCATGTTTTCAAGATGGCTGTAGCAACTCTCAACATTACAGCCTCCAGACAACATACAGGGACATTGGGAAGGACTTTTAATTCCCAGTGTATCTTTTAAAGGTAGAGCTTCTCCTGATGCAACATCCCAGACCCCTTCATTCTCATAAGGTAGCTTGGTTTCAATACCCATGTGTTAACCAATCATTGACATGGGGAATGGGACTCTTGAGACTAGTTAGACCAATCATGAGTCACGAATGGGGAGTGAAGATAAGAGTCCCCCCACTCCCCAGCCATCCCAGACACCCCCCCCCCAGCCTGCAGGAGCACAGGGCTGAGCGAGATGCTACACACAGAGTCTGAGTCTGGCGAGGAAGGGGGAGGGGGTTGTTCGGTGGGCAGGCGACCAACTGCGACTACCACAGTGACCTCCCAGCACCCCTGGGAGCACAGCACTCGGCCCTGCATAAACTTGACCCTCTGTCCAGACAGTGTGGACCCTCTGTCCACACTGACATTTAGGAGAATTTATAAGGAAGAGAGCTCTGTTTCTCCTCACCTCATCAGGGACATGGAGACAAAGACAGATTTTATTCTCCTAGCCCCCAACTATACACACATGCACATGCACGCACACACACACGCACACACACACACATTTGGGGGATTGTTTGTCAGTTAGGAGGAGTGTGAGGAATGGAAAACAGTGAGGAGGAAGGGGGAGACTAGTGCTGAATAAATTGGCATGTCAACAAAGGATGGGGAAGAGAACATTAGCAAGAAGGAAAAAGGATGGGAGCTGGAGAGCCCCCAAGCACAGAAGCTGGGGAAACGAAGGGCCAAATTCAGGAAGGAGTGGTATTTAAACTGTGTGCACATCTGAGGAGCAGAAAAACCAACAGGGTCGCACAAAAGGCTGAGCTGGAGGGGGAGCTTGGGAGCCAGAGTGCAAAGAGGGCTCTTGCGGAGTAAGTGTAAATGAGGTGATCTTTCTGACAGCAATGACCCAGCACCAGCTGTCTCTTAACATGAAATCTCTGTAATTCTGAAATCACATGACTAAAAAACTACATTTCCATGAGGCAGGAAGAAGGCATGGAAAGGATTCAAATCAAGCAGATGTTGGAAGCTGGGACAGAGTGAGTGGCAGCCCCTGGCCAGAGACACACAGACACCCACGTGAACAGTTCCAATGGGGAGGAAGGGTGGGAGCTCTGTGTCTGGGAGATCTGTTTACTTTTCTCATGCCCAGACCTTCAGGGACCTCACTCAGCACTAAGGCTGAGGGCAGGAGATTTTGAAATAGCTGGAACTTTGACTACAACTTAGTGACTGTAATTTCTGATGAACAGTTTTAATCATTGGATTCAATGAGGGCCAACTGAGCCCTTGTGGGTACTGCTACTGTGAGAATGAGAATAATAAAGAGAATTTCCTGGAACCATTCTTGGAGAAAGCATGGTATTAATTTAGAGGAAACACTGTAATAAGTCACTTAAGGTGGAAGGTGTGACCCCAAAGCCAGACTCAAATCACAGATGATGCCCTACAAACTGCTGTACAAGGAATGGGGGAGCGAATTTTATGGCTTCTATGGGAGACAGAGAAGTTGAAATCCCCAAAATGCCAAGAAATATGTCAATGAGAAGTTATCTGTAAGACTTTTTTCATTTTTTCAATAGATTTTAATTTATCTTGTCCTTCTAGATATCTTCCACAGTGGACTCTCCCATAGACACTTTAGGTCTCTAGCTATCATTAGCACATAGACTCATGCACAAAGACTCGGTGATATTCTATGTAATGGGCAGAAAGAGAAGGTGAGATGCTACAGCCTACTAATGTAGCCCACCTACCACCCCCAACTGTTTCATAAATGTTCACAAAAATTCAAAAACTGTTTGGCAGGAGGGTTTTTTCCCCCTAGAATCTGAATCTTGCTCCTGAGATGAAGTGGGTAGTCACCTGTGCACCTGTACACCTCTGCCGACCTCTAGGATCACTTGGGCAAAACAGTGTCTCAGTATCTGAGCAAGTGGGGTCTGAGAAACTATCAATCAATTGAAAAAACTATCTGGGAAGGAGGGAAAATCCCCCACCTCCCTGGGTTCTTTGCAAGCTGAATGAATAATAAAAACAGCATCAGACAAGTTAGCAGAACAAATCAATTTAATAACATATGTATGAAGAATATAGATAGTTGTAAATTCTAAAGTAAACTGGACCAGAAGAGGGATATGTATCCTGTGTTTAAGGACTTGGGACATCAAAGAGAGAGAAAGTGGGAGACTTCACATGACAAGGAGAGAATGACCTCATTATTTTACTCTCAGAGTAAAAGATGAGTTTTTCAAATAAGGAGTACCATTCACTGACAAACCAGTAGCAACATCCATCCCCTGCTTCCATATTCTTCTAGGCCATAAAAAGGAGAGGTGTGATTGCTTCTTGGATTAGGGGAAGGGTGAAAGTTTAGGTTCTTAGGTTAAGAAAGGGTGAAGGATTCAAACAAAGACAAAATATTTTCCTCAGTCTCTAGAGCTTTCATGGCCCTTAAGTCAAAATAATCTGCATTCTTTAAGTAATGGCAATAGACTTGCTGAGATTCACAGTCAGTTGACCTTTAGTTCCCATATCAAGGTGACATTTATTGAAAAAGGCCTACTCTGGACGAATTGAGAAAAGCCTATGTGGCCCTTTCCCTCACAATGAGAATTTAAGCTCTTTCTTTGTAGTGCACACAGTTGACTGATACAAACTATGGGGAAGGCACAGCCTTCAAAGAATTTTCATTGTAATCTGGGCAAAGGGATCAATGTCAGATCATGACTAAGATAACAACAGATATCAGAAGATAAGGAGACCAACACAGGTGAAATAATGTTACTGATCTAACCAGGTCATATCACTCATGCCCAGAAAGCCAGACCCAAAAGCCACAAAGGAAGCCCTTTATGAACGTGCGGTGCCACCACAGAATGGCAGTTAGTGCTCCGAAGAAACTGTCTCTCCGGTTGGCTCGTGAAGGAAGATTGTATAGAAAAGAGAGACATGCAATGACACGAGGGACGTGGGAAGGGGTGAAGGAGTAAAGAACACTTCTCAGGTTCAGGAAGGCATCGCAGTGCAGGAGCAGTCATAGAGTCGCTATGCCCTCTGGGATACTTGCCCTCGTCCATATCATCAATTTAAAACAGTCTGCCAGTGTCCATCAAGCACCGATGCTACCAGCATGCTTGGTTCAGGCCTGACCACAAGAGTGAGAGTTTTTAAAGGAGACTGGCTTGGAAGCAGAGAGGCACAACCTAGCCAGGAAGGTGAGAAGGCGAACACCTGTGCCAGGGGGCAAACAGAGGCAATGCCAACGAGCCAGGGATAAGTGTGGCAGATATGCGGGATGCTAGGTCTGCCTGGCATGAAACTGGGCAGTCTCTTTATTGAATGCCAAGGGAAGAGAAAGGGGCCATTAGGGCCAAAACAATCTGCATGAACTCAGAGGGAGGTCTCCTCACAGGAGCAAACAAGTTCACAAACAAGATGGGGAGAGTTTTCAGAACAAGAGGGCTGAGAGGAGCTGCTTCTGTGATCTTATAACACTGTGCGACCTTAGACAGCAGCTGCTACAGCCCCCAAAGTGTCACTTCAGAGAGCAGAAATGTGTTTTTCATTAACATGTTATTTCAC
The DNA here is from genome assembly GCA_004024925.1 of Scalopus aquaticus. Lineage (NCBI taxonomy): Eukaryota > Metazoa > Chordata > Mammalia > Eulipotyphla > Talpidae > Scalopus > Scalopus aquaticus. Next base: position 13,009 of record PVIJ01000492.1, read on the forward strand.
CAAAATAGAAAAGTTGTGAGATTTTAAGTCTGGACCGAAAAGGGCATTTCCCCCACGCCCCTGGGGGTGCCTGTCCCTGCATCCAGCTTGCAGCCCGCTGCTATTCAGCCTCTGCCTGGGGACAAGGAAATTACAGATTCTAGTCTCACATGAGGAATTAAGCTCAGAACAATACAGTATTTTACAATCCAGTACAAGCTGCATTTATCCAGAGCTTTTCATGCATGGCATCTTAAAGCTATTTATGACCCTTTTTTAAAAAGGGGGAAGAAAAAAAATGTAAAAGAGAAAACCTTCTAGAAACCCAAGTCCCACAGAACTAAATGAGCCATTGAGAGTGAATAGGACTTAACAGTGGCCTTCAGAATGGGAACAGAAGTCCCGCTCGGATGGAACAAGAACAACAGAATCAAAGGAAATCACTGCTCAGAGAGGGCTGCACGGGGCCTGAAATGTAGCCCTGGGCGCTTGGCCACTGGCGGGCAGCGCGGTCTGTGCCCGGCACAGTGAGCGTGCGCAGGGCCAGGAGATGGGGCTCTGGCTCCCACGTGAGTGCGGACGGGGCCAGAAGGTGAGCAGCAACAGGGTCAGTATTTGCTCTAGCCCTTGGGCCTGCCCCGCCCCGTGGCCACTGCACAGGAGGTGCTTCTGCTGTGTCTCTGAGGCCCACCCTATTGGCGCCACCCTTCCCAAGCCCCTGGAGTCACACTGGGTCACTGCAGAGCCCAGCCATGCCTGCGCTTCCTGGGAGTCCCTCATGCTTTGACCGTCCTCCCCACATGTCCTGGTGCTCCCTTTCACCCTGCCTCCCGACACCCCTACCTGCAGCTTTTCCCCAGGCCCCGTCTCTCCAGTCACTCTCTGCTGGCCTTTTCTGATGAAGCCATTCCGTTAGATATCACGAGGTGACAGTCGGTGAACATGATGCTTACATGGAGCAAGAAAAAAAATTCTACATTTTTCATGGTTGGAAAATGTCTCCCTCTGCCCTGCCAGGACCTGCAAGAGGGGCTGACGTCAGTAGACAATGTCTCCTGTTCACTGCTCAAAACTGTGGCAGGAAATGAAGGGAACGTAGGACAAGCGCACAGGATGACCCCTGTCATATCTGGAAATACCCTAGAGCCTTACACGTCCCCAAACACAGCAAAGTCTGGCTGAATTAGCTCTGTAAGATCGAGGGGTCGCTTTGAAGTTAAAAATTTTATCAAGTAACTAATAAGTGTTAGAAATCGACCTCCTAAAGTTAACCGAAAATGTTAGAAATTGACTATATGTCTTCTCTCCTTGGTTAAAAAAGCAAAATTTTGTATTCTTCCTGTGCCCAGAACTTACCTGTATAAGCAGGTCTGAAAACCAGGGAGGGAGACCAGTCTCAGGAAAACCTGATACTGGTTTCCCTGGCCCAGTTCCTCCATTTGGCTCTGACTGCCTTCTTCAATAACTCCCTCTTTTACTGAGATTTGAATTTACTGCATGGTGCTGATAATTTTAGTGGGTACTTAAAAAAAAAAATCGTAAGGAGACCTCTCTGAGTTGTACCCAGAAGAGGGACCAGGAAATTCCACGGAGCTGGAGGATGCGCTCATTAATCTCGCCCATGGCAGGCACTCAAATCAGACGCTGCCTTGGTGCCCTGGCAGCCAGCAGCGGAATGTCTTTATGAACATGGGAATTGTGAGAGGCTCGTCTCCCCAAGAAGAGTCAAACTACCGGCCTGTGAGTCAGTCCCTGGATGACTCAGTGACTCTACATTGATAAAATCAGATTCTTTAAAAACTCCTGGCTACTCAGTTGGAATGAAGCTCCAGAACAAGATGAGATCAATTATTTAAAAATACATATTAAAAATCAATTTTTTGGTAGCGGTTGCAGTGTATAGACTTGACTGCACTATGACACTCGCGTTACAGAGATTTTGTGAAGAGTGACAAGCTTCCTGTGAGTTCCAGACCGTAATATTTGGCACATAGTAGGTGTCACTAACGGATGATTTCCAAGTCCATCTCTTTGGCCCCTCTCTTCCCTTTCCCCCACTTCAACCCTTTACTCTCATTCTGTGCTGGTTGCATGTTTTTTAACAAGTTGTTCAAGTGCCACTTGTTCTGGGGAACATTCTCTAGAGCTCCTGGGACTGGGTAGTGTGAGCAGCAGTGTGAAACGAGGGGGTGGGGGGGTGGGGGCGTAGCCCTATGACAGGATGTGCCTCTGTGGGGGGGTGGGGTGGGGCATCACAGTGACTGCAGGAAGGGGCACCATTTTCCCCACCTTCACTTCCCTGCAGCCAACATCTCCCAGCCTGAGATTCCGACTCCCAGCGTGCCAGGAGCTGGATTTCCTGGATGGGGCTGCTAGGAGGGAGGAAGGAGCAAGGCAGATACATATCCATGTAGAGTGGAGAGGAAGGTGAGACACTGGGGAAGCTGCTCTTGGAGCCTGGCCTTGGTAACTTTAGTGCTCTGGCAGGCGGACTCTTCAGAGACAACTGCGGTTGTTACCTTAGCCCAGTGGTGGATTCAGCTTCCGTGGTACTTTTTGGCCCTCCTTCTGTCCCAGATTTCTGGCGTCTGCCTTACATGTGGTTCCAGGCCTGAAGTGCCTTGAACTTGTTCTCCTGGTGACTTGCATCTCTGGGCTCTGCCTAATTAACTGCACATTTGTCTATGAAGGGGCGATGATTTCAGTTTGATTTGGAATCTACTATTTGAAGTCCTCCCCCTCCTTACCCCCCACAAAATTCTCACCTATTAAAAAAATCTTTGAGCACTAGGAGTGTGCTTTCTTTGCCTTTATACATGGGCAGCTAAACCCTTAGAACAGGTCCCTCAACAGTTTGGGGTCCCAGGTCACCCCTCAGTTTTACCCACCATCAGTTTTGGTTCCCTGATTGGGAAAGAGCCTCCTGGTAATAGGCCCAGTGGTTCATCTTGTCCTAACTCTAAACAGATGTGTGGCCTTGGACAAATCACTTTTCTGCTCCTATTTTCCTTGTCTAAAATGCGAGCTCATTGAACAAAATGATCTCTAAAGTCCTTCGTGGGTCTGCTATGCCAGCTGCTATTTTATAACACCATAAAATACATTCGACCCCTCTGGACTATGACACCACTGTTTTTGAAATTTCCCAACCACTTCCATTTTAAACACAAGCATTGTCTCCTAAATCCCATGAGTACTAAGACACAGACACTGAGATTCAGAAGTGAAGGCCAAAAGAATCACAGGCAACCAAAATGCACAGCACAATTAGCTGTGACTTGCTCAAATGCATACCCACTTTGGCCACACAACTAATGTCATAGCAACCGGACAGTGGCAATGACTTGTTCTACACAGCTGCAGTCCTTGGAACCTACCATTATCCTTACTATTATCCCAGTGACCCTCAGTGTTCTCCTGACAGCTAATTGCACAGAGGAAACCGGCAATGGAGAAGGTACAAATGCCTTCTCCCACTTACGTTCCCACCAGCGTGCCTTGAACTACCAGTGCACACCTTTGACTGGGGAGGTTTTCTTTCACCCCCAGAACCCATGGTGCCTGGACTCTCAGCAGGCTGGAAGTGACAACACCCTGGGGGCAGTCCATCACCACTGCCTGATGGGAGCTGACAGATAAAGACCTACACACTCTGGCTCCTTCACCTCCGAGTGGGTGTACCTCGCTGGCTCCCCAAGCTCCTAGTAGGACTTTATTCTAACTGTCCACTGTTGTAATCAGCTAAACAAGACACCCTCTGTTGGCTGCTTTCTCTCGCCTGCCCCACTTCCTCTTTCTCTTCTTGGTATTTCCTTCCCAGAGGAGCTATTTTCCCTCCAAACAATCAGCTCTTGGGAAGGCAGGTGGGGTTGAGGGGAGATCCAAACTAAGACAAATGGCTCAGCTCCTAAAGGTACAGATTTGTTCTCAGATTGATTTGAGGCTTCATTTAGTTTCTCATTTATTCATTTAACAGATATTTGTTGTGCTCCTACCTATCAGGCGTGGAGCCCAGTGCCGAAAACACAGACACACCCATTCTGTGGAAGGTCAGAAGATGGGTGTTTGGCTGAGAATCTCGAGGGATGGCGTTAGCTGTGACAGGGCAAGGAATGAAGGGACCGCCTGTACCAACCCTGCTGGACACAGCAAGCCAGACGCACGGACTGGCTGGGAGCTAAAGATGAAAGAGCTGGCTCTGAGAAGCCTCTGCTGCACCGTGACGGCATCCCCAGCCCCCAGCAGCACAAAAGCCCCTTTATGTAATGAGGCCCGAGAAGGTAGTTCTGCTCGGGAACCGCAGCAGGAATAAAGAGCCACGCTGCATCCTTGTGTTTGTGCAGGTGTCTGCTCACATCAGAGGAACTTCTGGGGGCTGACCTGCCACAGGGGCTCATCCGGACCTTTGAAGCCTGCAGCCCTTCGGTCAGTGCTCCTGCCCAGCAGCCTGGGAGACGGATGCTGCACCCACAGTGGGCCCCGAGCACACCACAGAGGGCGGTGTGCTCCCGAGGGACAAAGGGAAGTGTGCAGACCTCCCTGTGCCATTGAGGTCCCAGGGAGAATGCAACATTTTTAAAGGAAACATCAAATAAAAGTGACCGGGTTTCGGAGTTGAGAAACTGAGGCCTGCAGCAGCTGAATAAATGTCCTCCACACAACTGCCTTCCAGGGGGCCTCAGGGGTCACTGCAATGAGAGCGCTGGGCCCCAGAGACTCTCATCTTGCCTTAGCCAGAGGTGCAAGAGGGGACTTCTTTCCTTTCTTCAGTGCCACAGAAGCTAACTGAGGGCCGATTCATAATATTTACCTGAGCCCAGATCTGGAATTTCTCCTTTAGATTTACACGTGGCAGAATGACATTCCCAAACCTCAGTTTTAATAGACATCAGTTACCAGAATCATGACTTGGGCTAAAAGATGATGAAATTTAACATTTAGTCAAATAACACTGGTCAACAAATTTTTACAAAAGTCATGTTACTAAAATAAAATCAGTCATTTCCTATCAATTTGTATGTGTTCAACACGAATATGACAGTCAAATTATAATTTTGGCTCTAGTTTTTTTTTTGTAATCTGCAATAAATGGATGTTTACATAACGAAATGCATGCCAACAGTAATAGGCCTACAGTTAATACTTGTAAAAAATCAAATCATAGACTACTTCTTAGATTTCTTCATTGGTCTCTTATATAGCTGTTCCGGAATAGAATAGATGGAAGATGGTTTCCATTGTGCAAAAGCACAGCCTTAAGACTCAGTTTCGAAGAGTCTAGAAATAGTCTCCATTCTTGTGGCTCATGAGTGATTTCTAAGGCATTCATGAGGCCATCAATATCGGAAGAGAATACCAGAGTACTTTCCTTTCCGAAGAAAGGCTCCAACTGCTGGTGGTGCTTTCACTATAAAGTAATTGTGCCATCTTCTTCTAGAAGATTCCATTGTTGGAGTCTTGATCCTAGCAATTCTGCCTTGTTCTTGGATAAGTCCAAATCATGAACCAGGTCATTTAGTTCTTCCTGTATTAGTGTGTGTGGGGTTGATGATGCACCACAGTGAAAATCTGGATCATTGCATGCTGATAGAACAGGAGAAGAACAGGTCGGCTCACCATTGTCCTCATCAGATGAATCAAGAGAATATTCTGCTGGAGGTTCTAGAGTAGGAAGTCCCTCACCATGTGGAACTGGTCTCAATGCAGACAGAATGTTTGGGTAGACTCTCCTCAACTTCTTTTGCTTCATTATTCTGCCAAAAAGAGGAGGAACCAAGCAGAAGTCACAGTCTTTTATGTGGCTGCTTGGCTCTCTCCACACCATGGGGACTGCATGATGATCTTTTGCCATTTAACCACTGTGAAAGCTGTATTGTACGTGTAGCACAGCATATACGTGGGGCCCAAGGCTTGTCTTGGTCACCAACCTCGTATCCGAACTCAAGATGATAAGCCTTCTTTACTTGAGAAGTGAGACTTTTCTTCTGGCTGGCAAATATCACTTCTCCACAAATAGAGTAGAAATTGTCCATGCTATTAACGCACTTTCGAGGCATGACTGTACTGTATTGTGCCTAAATGGATAAAATAATAACAGTTCTATTGAATAGTAGCTTAAACTGTCTCACACAAAGTCTGAAATATTGTCAATGCTCAACCTTTCCAACAGGGTTTTATATAGCACTGCTGACGTCAGCTTACTTCAGCAGCCGCCTGGCAGTAGTATTGCATTGCACCAGAAAATGATGCAATCAACTCTGGATGATGTGTGCATGATGGTATTATGCAATGCGATGCAATATTACATCATTCTAGGCTGATTTAAGATGTTGTAAGTCCTACTGGATAAATTTACACGGTGAAACATATAAAATGAATTATATGAAATATCTTCAAAATGAGAGCTAATAAAAAATTTTCAGGGTTATATTCATATTTAGCACACCAAGATACTACAAATTAGGGCCTTTTTAAGTCAGTAACGATCTCACTGTTGACCAGTGTAATCAGTAAGCACATTTTTGTAATTGCCTATACATATTTGTTTAAAGAGGAGAACTGTATTTGCATCTGCTTCTTTACTTAATGACATTTTTCCAGGTCTTTAGGGGTCTGCCCTAAAGTCAGATGATTTTATGTCAGGCAGCACTGGGGAGGAGAGTCAGAAAAGGAGAAGATGAGGCAACAGACTTCCTTTCCCCACAGCACAGCAGCGTGGGGAAGTCAGACAGAGCAGGGTGAGTCCCCTGCCGAGCCACCTCTGCCACCAAACCCACGGCATTGCGGACTGGAGAGGCCATCACTCTGCCATGGACCACATGAAAGAAGACAGTCATAGTCTGAGCTTTCTTTCTCCTATAACAAAAATACAAGTATCATGTTCAGAAATGAAATCTGACCAATTATTAATCGATTTTATTAAGCGATAATAGAGTGACATTTATTAAACTCACTTGATTTTGAACATTAAAGGTCAAGTCTTCAACAAATTCATTTTTGGTGATAAAGTTTAGTATTACTAAAAGGACAGTGTGAGAGGAATAGGGTGAACACAATAATGACCTAGAACAGAATTCCAGATATTTTTTTCCTCCCAGTGAGAAACTGCCGAGTGCTGGTGTGCTCTAGGTATGGGGCGTCAGACAAAATGGAATAAGACACTGTTCTACCCACCCAGGCACCTGATACTCTGGTTAAAAGATGAAGGCAAATACCAAAATAGTACAGTATAATTTAAAGGAAATATAGACAGCAAATGATATAGGGACTTAGAAGAAGTAGAGACCATATTGGTTGTAAATAGATTCACTCATTTTCAACATCTGAACCCACTGAGGCCAGGCACGGGATTGCATTGACAGTGAGCAGGAAAGACCCTCCCCATGAAGCTTGCCATCTAGTGGGGAGAGGCAGGAAATAAACAGTAAATAAGTAAATGAAAAAAAAAATTTTTTTAAGTGGCCTTAAGTGCTAAGGAAATGGAACAAGAAAACAAGGCAGTATTTCTTGGCAGGTCTCTGCAAGAATCCTGACTTTCAGAAAGAAAGGAAGGGGTGCCTGGGGCGGGGGAAGAGTCTGAGCAGCACTGTGACACGATCTGATGGACATTTTAATAGGATCAGTCTGGACTGAGATCAGCCTCCGAGGTTTGAAGGAGCTATTGAAGCCATCTTAGTTAATGTGTGTTGAGCAAGTCCTACATGACTGACATGCTGATGATCGAGTATCATGAATTCCCAAAAGGATTCTCCTATCAGCACTCTGGGGTTATTATTATTATGTTCCCTAGGATACTGACAAGGAAACTGAAGCTGAAAAGCTAAACTGTTGAAAAGCTCACAGGCAACCGGCGGTAAAGCCCCATGTAACCACTGTTCCAGCCATAGCCGCCCTCCCCCAGGCAGCCCCACTCCACTGGGCCTCAGGCTTCTCCATATGCCGCCCCATGACATGGACCTCCTGGCCAAAAAGTAAGAGTCCTTAAGGTATGAAGCTATCCGTGGGACATCCATGGGCCATAATGCCAAGGGGCATTCTCTGCCCACTTAAGCCAAGAAAAATCTGGCTATCCTACTCAAGGCACTGCTGAAAGGAATACAGATGATAAAGCACATGATGTCAAATATTTTGTAATATAGTAGGAGTTATGAGATATATATCTGTGCTTCGAGAAATACAAATCAGACAAAAAGAGCCAGGCAGACAAAAAGCCAACTGAGCTTAGAACACTCTGTTCATTGTCCTTCAAACACACCATGAGCATGTGTCAGTTGATGCCTGACTCTTGCATACTGGCCCTCACAGATCTTTTTATCCTCAAGTCACTTGCTAAGCACTTATTGTTATCATCCCCACTTCACAGATGAAAAGCCAAGCTTAGAAAAAGTAATTACCAAAGTTACACAGCAACATATTACCTTGGAATCCAACACAAATACAAACTCATAGACTTCTCACTATATCACAGTGTCACCTGAATAGAAGGAGATGAGAGGAGGGGAGAGTGAAGAGAGAGAAAGGAAGGGGAGAGAAGGGAGGGAGAGGGGAGAGGAAGAGAGGAGAGAAGAGAGAAGGGGAGGGAAGGGGAGGGGAGGGGAGAGGAGGGGAAAAGGAGAGAAGGGGAGGGGAGAAAGGGAGGGGAGAAGAGGAGGGATTTTTAATACAAGGAATGAGTGACTGCCAACACAATTAATGGCTACCTAAAAGAGCATCTAACTGCGTAGTGAAGCAGAGTGAGGTACCTCTAACCCAAAGGTACGGCAACTGCAGTCAAATTATAAGTAGGTCAGGTTGAGTCACCGAGGAGTCAGGGTCAAGCTGTGTAGTAGTTCCAAAACCAGGGAGGGATTTGACTAAAGCCTAGATATAAAACCCAAACTGTGGTGCTAATGGGACATAGGGCAGGAAAAAAAATAGAAGAAGCCTTGGGGGAGGTTGTAAGATCATGGTGTGGGATAAAAGAAAAGGACACATACAAAAGAGGACAATGTCACTGAGGGAACTTGGTAGTATTTCTTGAATAGATGTATGGGGGAGGGGCGGGAGCTCTGTGAGGTCTGGGAGCAAATGCCAGCTTCATGGAATGGGCAGAATGCTATGGGCAATAACAGGTCATGAGTTGGTGGAAGACCATGTGGAATTAAATCCTCCCTATGTTCAGATTGGGGCTCAGGATTCTCTTTCACAGACCCAGGTCAGGACCCTGAAGTCTGTGCTCTGAGAACTACTATTTATTAGCCAGGATTCCTGGCCACATTAGCCATTTATTTCATTATTTAACTGATCCATTCCCAATATTTTGGAGCCTTACAAATAGATTGATTGACTGATTTGCTAGATGATTTAACTGAAATTTCCCTGTACAAATCTTATCTCAAAAAGAATTTTGTTGCATATGTTTTAGATGAAATCTTGCAATATTTTTATCCAATAGTTCATTTCTCATGCATTGGATTTTGTGAGTAAGAGGATTAAAATAAATTCCTTCAATTTCTACTCTTTTGCCATATATGGAGCATATGGGATATATTGCAAAGCATTTTGCATGATTTCAATAAACTCATGTTTCTCGTTTTTAAACCGTGACACTATTATATCTTCTCAGCCCCACCCAAACAGTGAAAATGTTTGGAAATTATTTATTTTACCACAATCAAACCCAGGCAGGATTCTGAGACCCAAAGAATGCTATTTAGAAGAAAAATGTATATCGTAAAGACAGTTCAGTATATTCATCATCATTGCTCTCTTCCTGTTGATGCCCCATTGCTGCAATTTGCCCCCATGTGATCACGTGATCACCCTGTGGCCTGGGCAGGGAAGAGGAGCAAATGGAGGCCAAATAGGCCTGACTGAACTTAGTCATTTCCTTCTCTCCTTATCTTATGAACTCCTGATCTCCTAAGTGGATGAATACCTTATCTCCTACTTCAAGGCTCATATAATAAGAGCTGACGTTAAGATTTTGCACATTTTCCAACTGGGAAGATAAACTTCTCAAAAAAGGAAACTATAAAGGAAAGTTAAGGTACATCTAAATTTCAGTTTCTGGAAACATGAGGACAAGACATGGCTTGATGGATTGGTATCAAATTTGTCTTTAATGACTCTTATCCTACATACCTATCTTATTACAGCAGCTGCAGAAGCACTAACAATCCCAAGTGTACCTTAAAAGGGTACAGTAGGAATAAATAATGCATGAAGGGTTTCCTGACAGCTCTGTCAGGCTTAAATTTTGGAACACGCAGGCTATGGCTCAGTCTCCCTAGTGACAGGCCCCACAAGGGCTATCCCTGACATTATGGATTAATTTTTTTTTAAAGGAAAATCTATTTCAGGCTTGAAAAGTCTTACTTTCATTTTACCATATTTAACAGTCTAGAGTTGCACTGTCCAACAGGATGCAACTTAATGGCTGCTGAGCCCTTGGAATGGCCAGTCCAAACTGGGATGAGCTGTAAGTGCAAAAAACACACGAGATTTTGAAGACTTCCTACTAAACCAAGAATGTAAAAGAGCTCATTGATAAATTTTATATTGATTATGTGTCAACATCTCTTTGAATACTTAAGTAAAATAAAATACATTATTAAATCAATTTCACCTGGTTCTGTAAATTTTTTAATGTGGCTTTTATAAAGTTTAGAATTATGTACATGGCCCACATGAGTGGCTTACATTCCATTTCTACAGTATAGGAGTGATCTGGAGAACACTTTTATTTCAAGAATTGTGAAGAGTTTGAGATTTTTCTCCATTTGCAAGCTAAGAAGTCACCTAACTACAGCTGAAGGAAGCTAGTAGAGACACAAGACGCTGGGTGAAAGACAGGGATGGCTGATTGGTCACAGCCGCGGTAGTCACCAGAGTAGCAGTATATTTGTAACAGCCCACCAATTAGGAACTGGGGAACCATCTGGTGAGAAAAGGGCCAGACGACAACTGTCATGTGTACATGGGGTGTACTGCATTGGAGGAGGGACACTCAGAACTTCGAGAACTAGAATCTTGATAAAGTATAATAATCAAACCTGTCCTTTGCTCTGGAGAAAGACACTACCTTTATCTTATAGGTTGTTGGCTATACAAACATCCTCATCCTTGAAAAGATACTCCAGAAAAAAAAAAGAGTTGGTCCATTACTTACAGGATGTATAGACATGTGAGAAGAGCAGAGAATTATCTGCCGACAATGTTATTTCTATAATATTTTTATTTTCTATTTCTATAATATTTCTATCATTTTCTATTTTCTTAGACTGTACTATTTTTCCTTGGGGATGTTTTATTTCTATAGACCAATTTAACGCATATTGTTAGAAAGTCAACAAGAGCCCTGATTCACTAATTTTCTGAAAGGATTTATTTTCTTTTTGAATTGCACTCTATGATAATGTCCTATCTTCTGTCTCACTTCTCTCTTCTGAAAAGAGCCCTTTCCCTGAAATCATTACATTCAAAATCTACTTACAGGACCATAGGCAGTATTTTAGAAAAGTGACAGAATCCGAAAACTCAATCAAAATAGGTTGATTCTTTGGATATATAAGAAATATTTGGAAGTAGTGGCACTTTAAAAACATTTGTTTAACTAAACAGTGATTGGAAATATCCTTAAAGCTTGACTCAAGTCTCAGTTTCCATGACAGCACACAGGTCTGAACAGGAGCTGTCTTGCATCCTGGAACACTAACCTTCAAAGCATTTCACAAACATCAAGTAGTGGGTTTTCACAATGCAGGGATGAGCTTGATCACTAAGTACTATTATCCAGATTTGACTGGCTTAATTCAGTTGCCTCAGGCCCCAGAAGTCAAAGTCAAAAGCAAGAGAGGGATCCAGAATATCTGGCTTCCAGGCTGTAAAACCACTCCTAAACCAAGTCTATTCCTTATGTATGAAACCACCCCTTTCTGCCCTTTTTAAATAGAGGCAGTAATGCTATCATACTAAATTTGTCTATTCTGTTGCTTAAATACTATTTTATTTTTCATTTTTACAATTATCCCTGTTTTAATTTCTTTCATTCATTAAAATTTTTAGCAGATGCACATTGAAAGTAAAAGTAAAGGGGGGTTATGATGCAGTGAAATGCATTCTTCATTCTTCCTGTCACCCAGTCATGTAGTTCTTTCATCTGGAGGAAACCCTCCTTGTGGATTTCTAGTAAATAACTGCTCCAGGTAGACCATAGTGTTACAAATATGCCCCCAGTTTCATGCAATAGATATGCTCTATATACCACCACATACCTGTGAAAATGGCTTATATCGAGAAAACCAAAGTGTTGGTGAGAATGTGGAGAAAAAGGAACTCCTGGTACACCGTTGGTGGAAATGTAGACAGTCTAGCCCCTTTAGAAAACAGTATAAAGATTTCTGAAAATATTAAAAATAGATCTACTATATGATCCAGCAATGACTCGTCGGTATCAACCCAAGGAATGCAGAACACTAATTGGAGGGGATATATGCACTCCTATGCTCACTGCAGCGTTATTTACAATAGCCAAGCTAGGGAAACACCCTAGCGCCCAAAGTGGATTAGGAAGATCCCATATATGTACAAAATGGAATACTTACTTAGCTATAATAAAAAGATAAAATTTTTGCCTCTTTCAACAACATGGATAGAAAAATGCTAAGAGAAATAAATAAGAAAGAGAAAATCAAATACTGGATAGTGTAATTTACATGTGGAATATAGAGAAACAAAACAAATTGTTAGTTAAAACCAAACCAATAACAAGCTCTAGAAATCTAATTGTATAATTGAGGCTACAGATGGGCAGAAAGGGGAGCGACGAAGTGGGGAGAAGGCACAATAGACTATGCTGGAGAACTTTCGGTGGTTTGGTGGTGGGTGTGGTGTGGTAACATACAACTGAGGGGTGTGATCCTAGAACTCTAAGTCACATACAATGTTGTAAATCAATGTTACTTCAATTAAAATGAAGTAGATACTTTCAACTCACATTCTCTCCCCTACTAGGGGAAGCAAACAATGTCCATCATAGTCAAACCTTCTCAAATACCAGGTATCCAGGATTTAAGAATCCTGAAGCTGAACTCATCACTGTCTGGATACTCTAGGCAGGGTTTCATTAGTGATGGGCCAATGCAGCATACTACCAATTGCTGCACACCGTAACCCTCCCCCCCACCACACACACACACACACAGTGATAGTTTTGAAACAAAGGCTCAACTGCTCACAGACTCTTCTCAGCATCACAGGTGGACCATCGAGTAGTCCATGGAGCATACAACATCTTCTACACAGAAAACTATATAAATGCAGGCCCTGTCCGCTGTATCAGGGGCTGGCATCTCCCAAGGTGGCATTTTGTCTCTTCTTTCACCTCTAGTGTGGAGGGGAAGAGGTTGGGCACAAAGGACAGGTTGACTTGTTAAGTCTGAACCTCCGCTAGGGGGAGTCTCAGAGCTATGTGGCAGCGGTCCTTCACAAGACAGGGTTTCAGGTAGACCCCAAAGAAACTTACCTTTCCTAAGTTTCCTTAAGAGCACAAGGAAAGAGGACAGTTAATAAGACCTCACCATTATCATGGGCAAAAGGACAAATGGAAACCTGCAAATATTTTTATCATTTTAATTGGTAGAATGAAATTGCAAGATTTTGTCTGACTTATTCAAGTATGTTGTTGATGAGAATATTTTTCCTGATCAATTTAATTGTTTTGGTCAGTAATTAGAGAATTTTCCACTCAATGATATGGCTACACTGAAACAAACAAAAACCTTGTTACAAGTGCTAACAAGGAAGCAGAGCTGAAATGCTCACATACTGGAGGTGCAGTATGGGACAGCCACTTTAGAAACCACTGGTAGCTTATTGCACTATTAAACATACATTTACCATACAAAACAGGTATGTACCTAGGTATTTACCTAGGAGAAATGAAAAGTTGCATCTACACAAAAGAACCTACAAGAAAGTTTATAGTGGCTTTATTCACAAATCTCCCCAAACTGGAAATAACCCAAATGTCCATCAAGAATAACCCAAATGCCCATCAAGTGGGGAACGCATAAACACATTGTGGTCCTGCCATAGAATGGAATAAATTCACAAGAAAAGGGAATGATCCTTTGACACTTGTAACAACACAAATAACTTTCAAAAGGATGATGCTCTACAAGAAGCCAGACTCAAAAGATTATACACTGTATGAATTCCATTTACATGACATACTGAAAAAGATAAAACTTGAGGACCAGAAATCAGATCAAAATTCATGAGGAAGGGCCTCTCTGGTGGCGCAGCGGTTAAGCGCTGCGCTGTGAAGCTATCAGCAGCAGCGATGCGAGTTCGACGCCCAGCCAGGGAGAATCCCACATGGTGCGGCAGACCTCTCCTGCCTCGCCCGCTGCTCCCCTCAGCAGTGTATTTCTGATCTGCCTGTTCTGCTACCCGCTCTGTCCCTGGTGAACCCGCTTACCGCCCCACACCTCTGGCCTGTACCCCAGCTGTATGTATAAATAAATAAATCTTAAAAAAAAATTCATGAGGAGTTGGGTGCTGGGAACTAAGTAGAGTGAGCGAGGTAAGGGGATTGAAAACAATGGGGCAAGGGGGATCTCTGGGTAGATGGAAATACTCTCTATCTTCATTATGATTACATTAAAATATACATTTTGTCAAAATACATAAAATTGAACACCTTAAAAGGTATTCAAAAGGTGACAGCTATTGTATGCAGGTCATAACACAAAAACGTGACTTAAAAAAATAAGTAAGAATATCCTATCTGCAAAGTTTATGTGGGTCATTCCACACAGAAGCTTGTTCCCTTTCCTTGTTAATAGTTGTTAAAAATTATGCAAACTGCTTTTTGGAAGATTTATCTACATTTCCTCACAGCTTTTCTCTTTCTGAACTCTATTTTTGTACTTCCGTTTCTATCACAACTGCAAACTGTACTCATTCTCAGTGATATAAAGGATTAAATGTTTAAAGTAACATTGAAAGTCTATAAATTTTAAAAATACATTCATTAAATTCTGTAAATTAAAGTAAATGGAAAAATAAAAATAATTTTTCAAAAGTTTTTCAAAGAAGTTACTTTTCTTCCAAAGTGATCAAGATCATTTATTAAAATTAAAGGATAAATATAAATTACAAGTTAATATCAACATTTTAAATTTAAATTATTTATGTACTCTGAAATTCTTAATTTAGTTTTTGAGAATTTAAATAAATCTTTTAAAATTTCTTTATAAAGACAAAGCTTTTGCCATTTGGAGTTCTACGTAGCCAACAAGGAAAATCACTAGCACACTTCACATGTGCCAGGTCTCTTCTGACAAAAATATAATTTTAAGAGTCATGTAAATTGCTTGTTGTTGCTCAAAGTTCTCAACTACCATTTGCAAGTGTTGCAGGTGTCATGCTAATTCTTGATCCTCGAGAGCCACTAAAAAAGCATGAAGAACAAAAAGGGGCATTCAGCCCTACTAAATTTCTGCAATTCGTGCTTCCTAAGAGGAGAGATTTGAGAAGTGGATTGATTTGCTTTGTCATACTTAAGTTCTTTCCCTGCTCAAACCCTTCCTACACATCAAAGTAGCAGCGTCTACAAATGACTTCAGAAGTAAAATAAACAGGAAAGCCAGAGATCTAGTTGTCCATATTTGAGAACCAGGCAAGAGCTGTGCAAAAGCATCTCCCTGGGCCCTGAATAGCGTGAGTGGTGACAGTAGACATGTAAAGCTGTGACTCACACTGTGCCAACAGTGACGAAGAATTCCAAGTGACAAAGATACCCTTGTATAGCTTAATAAATTTATTTCATATGTATGTGTCTAATATGCAGGACCCCTTAAAAAACAGCACTGAGAGCAGGAGCCCCAAGAGGATATGCCCCACCTCCTCAGGCCCTGATGCCACACTCTATGCTCAGGTCACCACCATAGATCTCAAAACAAAAATGCTTTTGGTAGGGATCACACCTACACATACTTCCTTAACACCGTAATTATCTATTAACACTTTACGAGGGATTTCTGTGTGAATAATGAGGCTCAAGAATGGGGAATGCAACCCCACTTACAAGTGTACCCAAAAGAATTAAGTACTTAGGGATAAACTGAGCAAAGGAGGTGAAATATTTATTCAACAAAAACCATGAGTCTGCAAAAGAAATAAAAGAAGACACAAGGAAATGGAAAGATATTCCAGCTCATGGATTGATAAAGTTAGCATTGCTACAATGATCTTTTTAGCCATAGCAATATATAGATTCAGGGCAATCCCTGTAAGAGTTTCAATGGCATTCTTCAAAGAAATAGAGCAACACTACTGAAATTCGCATGGAACCACAAAAGGTCTCCAATAGCCACAATAATCCTGACCAATAAAGCTACAAAAAATGCTCTCATTGAGATTTTTCTAGTGGGGAAAGACAAATAGTAACCAAAATAAGTGGGTCATTTAGGTAGCATATCAGGAAGTTTTAAGTGCTTTATAAAAATATCAATACAGTGGCCTCCCTGGTGGTGCAACAGGTTAAGTGCAGCATGATGAAGCATCAGCAGCCACCGCGGCACGAGTTCAATACCCAGCCAGGGAGCTTCCCACATGGCGCAGCAGACCTCTCCGGCCTCGCCCGCTGCTCCCCTCAGCAGTGTACTTCAGTCGATCTGCCTGTTCTGCTCCCCACTCTGTCTTTTGTGAATCCTCTCACCGCCCCATGCCTCTGGTCTACACCCCAGCTTGTATGCATAAATAAATAAATCTTTAAAAAAATATATCACTACAAAGCTAGATGGAGGATTATACACCACCACCAACTTTAACAGACTGGCAAAAAAAAGACTGTTGAAAACGAAAGGCTTAAAGAAAGTGAAAAAGTGAGCCAAAGGATTGTCTGGAGGAAGCGGATTCCCCTCAGAGGAAACAGCAAAGGCTCAGAGGCCGGGTTGGAAGTGGACACTGGAAGATTAACGAGACTTTCAGAGGGACCGGGAGAGCAAGAACAGGAGGGAAGAAGAGCAGGAATTGCAGTAGTCAGAGCGGCAGTGAGGAGTCTAGAGGTCCAAGGTACACATGGATCTCAGGGGCTGAGGAGAAGTGAGACCCCACACGACGTCTTCACGGGACCCCTCTGATCGCTTCATCCTGCTGCACTTAACCCGCTGCTGGGTGGAAAATGGACTGCAGGGACCATATTGCGGACCTGGAAAACCAGAGACTATGACACCAGCAAAATGATAGAAACATCTAAAAATCCTAATTGTAAAGTTCTCACATTTTCTACAGTTAATGAAGCACTTGTCATGTCCATGGTCTAATTTGGTCTTCATGACAACCTGCGTTTCACGACAACACACAACCTGCTTATGTCACAGCTGAGAAAAACTGAGCCATCCAAAGATCAAGGGCCTTATCCAACAATGGGCAATTCTTATGTGAAAGAATCAGTTCCAGTCAGGGAAGCTGATCCTGAGTTGATAATTCTCTCCACTACACTAGTTTGCCAGTTGCACAGATAACAGCAAAGGCTTCTTAAGTGCGAAGCAGAGAAATACTAAGGGTGGAGGGTGTGTTAGGTTTGTCCTAGAGAAAGTGAGAATTCAGCAGAGTTACTGTTTTACTTTCTTTTCTTGCTCTTGTTTTAAATTGTTCACAAATGTTTAAGTCACATACATAAAAGTATACAAACTCCAGGCAGAGTCTGTAAAGGAAATGTTGTCTCCACACTGACCACCAACTTGGGTTTCAAGAGTAAATGCCACAACAAGGGGAAGAAATTCTTGGATAGATGTTCTGTTAGGTACACATGAACCTCTCATTAATTCTGGGCCTGGGCTTCCAGAGAGATCATATGCCTCCCTGCACACCACAAAAATGACTGCCTTGAGACATTCCTTACAGTTCAGCAACAAGTTCAACGCAAACCTTGCTGCTCCTGCCAGGACTGGGTAGCCAACTGATTGGACTATCTGGACTGAATTTAAAGGAAATTTCAAGTGTTAACTGTGCAAAAAGCAACCTTTTAGAAACATGAAGCTTAGGTTCTTTACAGATTTGTTTGTTTTTGAATGACTTTACTATGAGAGATCCATACTGTGTACAGGAAGGCAGAGCACCCATTCTTTAAACAAACAAACAAACAAAAAACACCCACCACAATCAAGAAACTAAAGAGAAAAATGGCTAGATTTCTCCTCCTCATCCTCTTTTTTTCTCTTCTCCCTCCTCCCTTCTTTCCTTCCGGGACTAAAGAGCTTGAGCTATCAGGTTCCACCCTCCCCACCCCCCGATTCTAGTACATCATGAGGCCACAGAATTGAAGAAAGAATTGTCCATCCTAGGGTGACAGGTGAGGGTGTCCATTTTTCAGAGCAGATTTTCCTGTCCTCTGGCCAAGGAGAAACATGTTCTCTAAAGAGTACACCCATCATGGAGTTGAAGAGAATTATGCTCCTCTTTCCAGCTCTCCCTTTATGCAGATGACATCAGGACAATTTAAAGCCTCATCCAGGGTTACCCAAGTCATTAGAAACAAGTCAGGAACAACATAGCTCGATCTTGAGGGGACTGTGCTAAATTAATTAAGTCAGAAAGAAAAGACAAATATGTGTGGTTTCAAGTCACTTGTGGAATATAAAGAAAACAAAAGCAGAACCCTTAGACTCTAACAACAGAATGGAGGTTACCAGAGGGGAAAGAGTGGGTAAGGCGTGGGTAGAAGGGACTGATTGTTTGGTGGTAGATGGTGACTGAACATTTGATGGTAGGCATGGTGAGAAAACGTGCTGGTGGAACCTATACAGTGTTATCACCTAGTGTTACCTCAATAAAAAGGATTAAACAATACAATGAATGTTAGAGGGAAAAAGAAGAATCACTTCAGAGAGTCGAATCTAGACCTCAGGACTCCAACTTCAGTGTTCTTTTCTTTAACTAAGAAGAAAAACATGGGAACTCTAAAAAGCTCCCAATTCCTCTTCCCACTGCCCAGGGGCTCTGGCAAGCAGAAACTGAAAACAATTATAGTCATCATTAATATCATCATCATCATTGACATCACTCAATGTCACCAACTAGAAAAGAAAACAAATAAAGCAAGTCACTCTAATCACACTAACTCCTGGGGGTAAAGGGCATGCATCAAAGTTGGCCCACAAGAATGAGTTGACTATGTTCCATCCACAGAATAGAGTACTACACAACCATGTAAAAGAACGAAGATGAGATTATGTTCTGGTAGAGAGTGGTGTCCTGGCTATCAGGGTTCTGACAGGAAACAGATACACAAAAGGATAATTAAAGATATTTCTATAATGGAAATATTTATAAGGTAAAAGGATGAAGGCAGTCCACAGGGTATGGTGGAATGTTCCTGGACTAGCAAAAGCAAGAGGGCTTTATAATACCTATACCTGAAGGAACAAGTGGAGGAGGAAGTTACTGGAATCTGGTGGGTGCCATGACCAAGATAACTACCTATTAGGTGTTATCTTAGATCAAGAAACATGAGCACTGTCAAACCACAGGGCAGTTTGGGTATAGGCTGAGTATTCTGTTCTGTATCCTTCTTGTGAGAGGGAAAGGGGCCCCAGATTTTGCAGTCCATGAAGATCAACTTCCAGGGCACAGATCAGGGCAAAGAAGGTCAGGGAGTGGATCTAGAGGGCAAATAAAAAAAATGCCACACAGAGAGTAACTGAAACACGCAAGAAAGTAGAAGAGTATGCAAAGAATAACACACAAGAAAAGAGAGGAAATATTAATTTTTTTCTTAAAGATTGGAAAAATGTACCAAAAATTAATGAAACATAGTAACCCAGGAGGGGAGGTAATAGACTAATGGGGAGAGGAAGGGAACTGAGAGTTCTCTGGATATGACACTTTGTGCATTATGAATTTTATACTCTGAAAATATTTTACATGTTCAAAAAATTAAATCAAAATAAAAAACTAGCAAACACTAAAATTCCCAACAAATGAAACAAATTCAGATAGCACTCTAGCAGATTTGTAATATATTACAAGAAAAGAATTATTTCAGGCAACTTTTCATCACTATACTCTGACTATATACTAAGTGGTAAATAGTCCAAAGTTTAAAACAATGAAAAATTTTAAACTTCACTTGACAGGTTCATGTCAGTAGTAAAAATACTACTGTCACTTTGAAATTTTGTTTGTAGGAAAAAGTAAATACAACTATAAATCAAGAATTTTGCAGTAAAAAGACACAAATATAAAATCACAGCTAAGTGAAATAATGTAAGATTAAGCATATATAGGAAGTACCAATATAAAGTAAGATTTTGCATGTTTATATGTTTTGGCTCTGTCTCCTGAGAAGGCATAGGAACAATGACGAACAGAAATAAGCATATCCAGTGCCAATCCAAATAGCATTTTCCACTAAAAGAAACTAAGACTTTTTGGAGAAAATAGATACTTTTTGGTTTAGGACAGAAGAACAAGTTATTCCTCACATATCTTATTGGGGTAAACAATATGGAAGTGATCAAAGACTAGTAGAGTATGTCAAAATACACAAGTGTTAGCTTGAAGGAATACCCATTGACCAAATTTGGGGGGTGTGAGCAGTAAAATGAAAAATGACAATAATGGATTGTGATATATTGAATAAATAATATCCACAGACTCATATTAACATTCAAAAAAAATGGAATAAAATAACAAGACAGAGAGGAAAAAAACCCTAATTTGCCATATTTGGAGCTACTAATACACTAGCCCAACGCCCCAAGCACTGGTCATCAATAGCAAAAAATTAAACATCTTACTCTACCATTTTTTTTTTTTATCAAGTAGAAGTCATGAATTTTTCCACTGTTGATGAAGAAAAGTTCTGCTTTTTAGAACAATTCTAGCTAAGAAGTGTAAAGAGATGATAGCAGGAGATTATCAACTTCATAACTACCAGTGATATATTTGATTCAAACAAGAACCGCTAATGAATGCTAAAGGTACTGAGGAGTGGGCTACTGGGAAACAAATGTCCAAGAACATCAAAGTATCATCGCCCCCACATAGTTCTTCCTAATTTTCAAAGGGCAAATTTACTTTTACAAAGCAAAGCTCTAATGGCCATTACTTTAACCAAGTGGCAAAAATTTAACACTGTAGTGAAAGCGCTGACTACTTTGAAATGAAGCGCTCCAGACAAGCTGCACGGATAAGCTGCACTAGCAAACACACAAGGCCACCTATGAAGTGTTCTGGCCAGAACTTTATCCTGAAATTTATCAAGTCTTAAGATCTAACTCCCAGCTGACATAAAATATAAAACATAAAGGAAGACAGTAAGCAACAGCAAGAGAAAACAGTGAATCAGTGAAATACAAAATGGAGGACATTCTACAAGACAACTGGACTTAATTCTCTGAAGAGTCAATGCTATTTTTAAAAAGAGGAAGGCTGTCCTAGAGTAGAAGAGATTTGACTAGATACAATATGCAAACCTTGACTGAATTTTGATTTTTAAAATAACTATAACGCTTTTTAGTAATTAGGGGAATTTGAATATGGATTGGATAGTAGATGAAATTACATAGTATTACTAAATGCTTAGGTGTAAAATGATACACTGTGTGAAGGAAAATTCTTATTTTTAGGAGAAGCATGCTGATATACTTAGGAGTAACTTATGACATCTACAGCTCACTTTCAAATACCTATCCATAGATAAGCAAGTACAGCAAAATATTAGGAAATGTTTGATTCTAGGTCGTAGGTATAGGAGTATATCTGTACTATTTATTCAACTTTCTACTAAGTTTGAATATGATTATAATTTAAAGAGAAATACATGCAAATTAAATAATGTATAATTTGTAAGACCAAATACTTACAGAGGAAGAGCAATGGGAGTAGAGAATGAAGATATAAGGGGAAAAATAAGCACCAAACCAATGGAGGAGACAGGTACTAAAAATGATATTAGTGCACAATGAGAACTATAATTCAGTTAACTCAATAAAAAGGAAGGAAGGAAGGAAGGGAGGAGGGAGGGAAGGAAGAAGGGAGAGAGGGAGGAAGGGAGGGAAGGAGAAAGGGAGGGAGGGAGGGAGAGAGGGAAGGAGGAAGAAAAATCTACAGGAAAGTCTTTTCTCATAACTGACAGCACAGCGGTACATAGGGAAGACTTCAAACCCAGCTGGCTCATGTCCATGTGGCAACAGGCTAAATACCTAGAGCTCTTCACGTGGCAAGTTGAATCTGGATGTGTTCAAATCCCAAGTGTAATGAGGGCCTATGCTACTTGATTTATAGTTCCTTTCAGTGAGAGATTTGTCCAATAAAAGCCGAGGATTGTAGCTAATACCCAAGGACTTCCTCATCTGCGAGGCTATAGGCAAGATCTGTGCTCAGACATCGCCATCTCCCCCAGGTGTGTACCTGTGATTTCTTTCATTTGCTTAGGGCGGCTCTTCAGTTTCCAAGCATTCCAGGAGAACCCTACTACATGGCCTCCTTGTGAGTCAAGTAAAGAGGTCATGAAAATCCTTCTGGTGCATCCCTAGTAGAGAAAGTGAAGTACTAAAACGAATTGCCTCTGGTCCTTGAAATGCCTGGTCCAAGAAATGTCCTCACCAGGTCTTGATGACACAAAATCAAAAGAATGTCACTCTCAGAAGGTTTGCATAGAGATCCTGAGAGAAGGTGAGGATTCCAATAGAGTAGAGGCTTTGGAGAGCAGTAAGCACGTCCCTACATTCCAATGCCTAATCCCATTCTGAGAACATGAGGTGGTCCATACATACCTGTGTGCTGAGTTAATGGAGGAAGGAATGACAAAGCAATGGATAAGTGATTCAGACAAGAAAAGACAGGCAAGTGGGTAATTAAAATACATGATTTTTTTTCTTAAACTAAGTAGCAACCAAGAAAAACAAGACATTGTGGCAGATTGCTATATCTACCCACTGGCTTTGGTGGGTTCAAACAGCTCCTAAGTAAGCAGAGTCGATGGAAGGAACGTTGCCTCTGCAAGAGAGATATAAAAAAAATGGCCAGAAACAATTTTTTCATTTGTGCTAGAAACTGGTGTTACCTTGCAAAGATAACAGTAAGGCTGTTACCTTACAGAGGCTTAAAAGTCTTAAAAGAATTAGATCACTCTAATATCCCAATCTAAAAGTAACCTTTCTATCAACCACAACAGTTTACACTTACCCCACAGAAGCATCACAAATTTCTTCCCTAACTTTTCAAAGCAAATAATTTCAAGGAACTAAATTATTGTTTAAAACAAAACACAAAATGATAATGGAGAAGAGAGCATTGTGAAATCAAAGCAGCAAAGATAGTTCTCAAAAAAAAGTTCAAAACTCCTCCCAGTCTAGACAGGCAGTTGTTTCTGAGAATTCTATACTTCCCAAAGCCAGAAATACAACAGAGAGGTTAAAAAAAAAAAAGCTCTTTCATTTTTTGTCCTATTTTTGTAGGGCTTTTGCTGGAGTTGTTTCTTCCCTTCTCAATAGCACAAAGAGATGAGTCTTGCTGGATGACGGAAGCCAAGCTTGCTGTGGCTGGCACAGAGCAAACATTTTTGCCTTGCCTGAATTATTTTAAATGATTGAAAACACAAGGCAGCATGTAGTGAACTCAGGAAACATCCAGGGAAGTGACCTGATTTCAAATCTGACCTAAGTAGATGATCAAGAGAATTTGAACATTCTAACTCAGAGATGATTATTGGTTTTTAAGAGTAGAAAATTAGAGCTCTAAGTCAGCCCCATTTAATGTTTACCTACCTCTTTATGTAAGCCACTTTCTGTGCTATCGGGATGGGGTGGAGGTCTCACCCCCCTAGTTTCCATCTTCCTTGGGCCTTTCCTTCATGCTCTCTCACAGAATCACCAGCCCTGAATCCGACTCTGAAATAGACCCACTGCTCACACCACCAACCCCCTTGAGTTTCCCCTGGACAGACCACCCATTCTTGGCTGCTGATTATGACTGTGTTGATCTGATTCAAATTCTGATTCAACCAGCAGAGTGGGATGACATCCACTCTGAGTTAGTCCTGGTAACCACCTGCTCTTTTGTCATTGGTGGACATTTGCTCAATGTCATAGCCCTAAGTGTCAAGTTTGAAGAAAGCCTGCATTTTTATTTTCTGTTCCCTTTTTGGAAATGCATTTCACTTTGCTCTAAACTTTATTCCTTTCTTCCCGTTCTTCCCGGGTAAAGCCAAGCAACCCTAATAAGAGTCTGCTAGTCATTTAAAACGGGCTGAAATCCATTGGGATTCCCATATTCATCTGCTAATGTTGTTAATCCAAACTCTCACACTCAAATTCCTATTGTAAGCAAGGAAGGCTCATTATTTCTTGGACAAAAGGAACTGAGGCATAAAGAAGTAATTCTACATGGAAGAGTTAATCACACAGGATTCTGCATCTTACCAGAAATGCCAATACTGTAGGTCTAAGCTGCAGCACGAATGCATTAGTCTGATTCCACAGGCTCTGTACCCTTTCACTCCTCACTCTTAGGGCCATTTCATGCCTCACCTGTAAGCTCATCCTCACTCTCTGTTGATGGCACTAGCAACTAGAAGAAGAATGGAGGCAACTTCCTCCCCCCATTCTTAGTAGCTTGGTATCTCCACCAGCACTGCCAGTCAGACCTTGTGCAATACAGGACAACACTCTTCAACCGTTTCCACTTAGCATCCCTCACAATCATTTGAAAACAATCTTACTCATTTCTACGCTGACAACTAACATTCTTCATCATGTTTAAAAAGCTGCAAAGAATATACTTTCTGACATGTTGCATGCTTTAAGATTTTCAAATTAGACTGAGACATGACTCTTTCAAATGGTCTAAATGAGATCTAAAAATGATGACTTGATGCCTACCATCATTCACCCATCTATTTAAAATATACATGAACAAATTCTTCTGTAATAGTTAGAAATTTTATAGCAATTGGTTTTCATTTTGCGCTCATATTTCCATCTAACTTACACCATGTAGTTCCATCCTGATATATTTTATTCTTGTCAATTTTTAAATTGGCTATCCTACACTTACTTTTTCAGATGGATTCATAGATAGATATTCAGACACACAGATAAAATATCTGACATTTAATGTGTCTTTAAAATTTCCTATACCAAAAGACTCTAAGAGACTCTAATAGTCTAAAGATACCTGTCCTGGATTTAGTTACCACTATAAACATGGTAAAGCCAACATAAATATATTGCCTATGTGTTATGTTGGTCTGTTACTTTTTGTTTGAAAGTTCTACTGAGGTTACTATATAACCAAATATTTGTGTGACACTTTGGATAGTCTTGTGTCAAATTCACTCTAATGGCCCTCCCCCTCCATGTGATATAATGCAGGGGACTGTTGCCTCTATATTTGTTGTTCTGCTGCTTTATAATAACCCTTTTAGCACTTTTTTCATGTGTGGCTTTTTGTTGATAATTTCTTCTACTTTTTGCTTTCCAGTGAAGCTTCTTACCTTTCTTTCTATCTTGAACACTCATCTTACCGGATAAAGAATTCTCAACTGGAAATACATTGAATAGTTTAAATATCTCCTGCCATTTCCTTATTGCCTGTAAGTATGTACTGAAAGGTCTGTGGACAGTCTAATTGATATTTCCATGTATGTTACTCTTTTTTCTCACAATGTTTTTAATATTCTGTTCTTGTCATTGGTTTTCAAAGTTTTATAGTATTGTGTCTTAGAGTATGTCTGGTATTATTTTGCTTGGAACCCTTTGAATCTCTTGGATCAAAAGTTCTGGTTCGTTCCTAGATTGAGATGGCGCTGAGTAATTATTTCTTTAAATTTTCTATGGCTTTTTTCCTCTTCTCCTTTGGAGACTCCCGTGATGTGGATTTTATTTTTCTTTAGGTTATCCTAGAGGTCTCTTACACTATTTTCATTTTATTGATTACTTTTTCTCTTTGTTATTCTATTTGTGTGTTCTCCAACATCGCCCTTTTGAGCTCACTAATTCTCTCCATTGCTTCTCTTTGTCTGTTGTTGAAGCCCTCTATTGTATTTTTTAGTTCAGTTATACTATTTCTTAGACCCATTAGTTGTGACTGTAATAGCGTCATATTTTACATCATCCATTTTTTTTAAATTTAGCAACTGTTCTTATATAACAGTTACCTCAAACTCCTCTTCAAGCATATCCACAGTTTCTGCTGGACTGAGGCTCTTCTGAGAGTTTTATTTATAGTATCATCTGCGATATGTTCTTCTGTCTCTTCACTTTTAGTTTTCATGGATTATAACAGGGAAAAACTTTCTGTCTTTGCCCCTGTTCAGGTGGCCAGAAAACTGTTACTAGCAAGGCATAAAAGGAAGAAATTAATCAGGGCAGTAAGGCACCAAAGCTTCACCCCAGTGAGCTTCAAGGATTCCAGCTCTCTGCCATGCTTCGGTCATTGGAGTTGCATGGTGGGGAAGATCCACAGAGAACCACTCCGCCGGCCATCTCCTTGTCTAGTCTTGCACGTCTTGTACAGTCATGTGGCAATGACCACCTCTAGGCTGTATTTGAGCACTAGATGCAACTTTGGGTGCAGACAGTAGCTGAGACAAGACCACACGTCAGGTTGTTCTCTTTGCTTGTCTGTAAAATCCAGGTACTTAATCTCTGGTCAGTTTTCTAAGTTTTGGCACTAGTTATATGTGTGTGTTTTGGAGAGGGGGGCGCTGTAGCAGTTGTTTCAAGTATCACAGCTTCCAGCTTTGTTCTGCTTAAGTGAGTACATGAAAGAGGTATCCGACGTTAGGCCAGGTCTCAGGATTGTGAACAGTGAAAACTCTGTCTCTGCAACTAAGAAACTCGGTTGTTTCCTCTGATATAGTCTAGACTCCCAACTCTCTTCTGTGAGGAAGCACAGGTGAATTGACCTGCTTCTCTGCTATGGGGAGGCTCAGGCCCACGCCAGCAATCATTATTCTGTACCACTATAGTTCTCCAGTAGTGCACCCTCCATTTTCAATGCCAACTCTGTATATCCCTTTATCCAGCACAGTGCCAGTTCTCCAAAGTTCCCAATGTGAGTATGAATCCGTAAGTTAGCAACTTATGGGGCTCCACACAATAGTCACCCCTTCCTCTTGTGGTTGTACTGGTATCACTACCCAGTTCAATTAAGGTTCTCTGACCCTTTTCCGCCAGACCACTCCTCCTCGTGTATGCAAGAGTTGTGTGCTTCT
Source organism: Scalopus aquaticus (assembly GCA_004024925.1). Lineage (NCBI taxonomy): Eukaryota > Metazoa > Chordata > Mammalia > Eulipotyphla > Talpidae > Scalopus > Scalopus aquaticus. Next base: position 40,199 of record PVIJ01000492.1, read on the forward strand.
ATTTCAGGCATTATTGACTTTGTTCTGCTGATTAAGCAAGTACATGAAAGGGGCAAGCTCAGCATCCGCACTGACTGAACCCTGAACAATGTCTTTTTTTTTTTTTAACTGAAATCACTGGTTCCAGTTTTTCTTTTCAGAGTAATGAGGAAGTTGAATATCATCAACTTTAACATCCTTTCCAATTTTAAAATCTTCTTTTCATCATAAGCCTCATAGTGATTTATAGGTTCTCGTAGAACCCAAAAAATGCTCATTTTATAGACAGAAGTAGAGTGCAATGCCAATAATTTAATTCTAACTGGTAAGAAGAAAGAATGTCAGTTGTAACTGCAAGGAAGGAGAACTGAAGCTGATATTCCCAGGGAGAGTAGATGGAGGTGGAATGAAGTTCTTGGACACATGAGCGTCGGTGACAAGGTAAGGACACACTCCTTGTCAGCCTGTGGTGGAGGTTATGAGGTGAAGCTAGAGATGAGATGCCTGGCTCCATTCCAGAACCCCCAGTGGCTACAGGTTACTAGACCCCCCCTACAGGGTGCTTTATGAAGGAACAGGTGGAGAAATTAATAAAAGTAACTTTACTACCAGCAGAAACTACTCAGTGCTGTGGGCCCATGTGGACTATTCCTAGGTCCATATCTGCACTGTCCAGAAGGGTAGCCAGTTGCTACAGGTAACTATTTAAATTAACTTGAATAAAGTGAAATTTAAAATTCAGGTCGTTGGTCCCACTAGCTATATCTCAAGTGTGAATAGACATATGGGGATACTGGATACCCACTGGGCAATACAGATGATAAAACATTTTCTTTAAATTCTTTTGAACAGCTCTGGCTAGAGGAAGCCAACCATCTGACTTCCCAGTATCTAGCCCTATCTGTCAGTTGCTTTTAACTGGGATTTCTGCTTCTCTCTTTCTCGCTGTGAGGACTCCCAATCTATAAGAACCTGGTCATTAAAAAAAAGTGGAGAGTATCCTGTAAACAGTCCAGGACGTGCTGTGCCTTTTTGCAGTTTTTGAAATGGCGGGTCAGCACCCAAGCTCCATCCAAGACTTACTTCTCTGGACTGTCAGGGGTCGAGAGCACATATGTGTCCCGCAGTTTGGGTCCTTCTCTGTGGCTTCTCCCTGCTCATAGAAGACGGGACACAGTTCTCAACCATGTCCTGCTGAGCATTACAAATCACCTTCTGTCTTTAAAAAAAAAAACAAAAAACCCTGACTCACTTCCAATTCACTTTCTTTCTTGGAATTCACAACTTCTTTTGATGTTTATCAATACATCACTACCTGGTGTACTTGCCAAAATCACGTCTAGGTTTTGGTGATATATCATCGCCCCATAGCTTATTGCAGGGAACTTACCACCCCTTTTAGGGATCCAAAAGATGCGTGAGCAGCATAGGATGGCAAAAGGCCAGGAAACAAGCTAGACATCTTATTCACGAGCACAGGGCTGCCTTTCAGAATCTGTGTGGATTAGGGAAGGATTCCAGGAAGATGTGTGACTTTGGAATAATTACAAAAGTCAGCTAAGTAAGTTAAATAAGTCTGGAACTCATAATTATGGCCAAATCTCGACAAGGTGATGAAATGAAATTAGAAGTCTGTTTTCAGCTTCCCTCCAAACTCCCCTGAGAAACCTTCTCTTTCCTTTTTCTCCTTTGTTGCTTTTTTTTTTTTTTTTTAGCTTGCCCAGAACTCTATCCTTCTTTCTCACCCCTTCAGGGAAACTTCTTTGGACCCTTTTTCTCCCATAGAAACTTGCTCCAAGCCCATTAAACTCTGCTCGTTAAGACCAATCAGCTAAATAGGACAAATTAATTTACTTAAAGACAAGCATCCTTCACCTGGTTTTAAAGATAGGCTCCCAGGAGCAAGGAAGACCCTAAGATATTACAATTTTGCATGTGCATTTCTTTGGAGTGGGGGAAAGCCATAGATTTCATAAGATTCTGAAATATGTCCAAGATCCTCCTAAAACATTAAGGCCACTGTTGGTGAATATCAATAGCCGATCATAGTTGGGGGTTTTCTTTTCAGGTAATGTTTACATTTTAACCACAGTGTGATGGAGAAACTACCAGCTGTTAAGTATCTTTGCCTCTGAAAATAACAGGTCAGTGCCTAGGCCAGAGGAAAGAGTCTGGGCAGGAAACAATCTCTTGCTGCAATTGAAATCATACCCCCCTGCCTCAACTTAGGATCAAGGGCAACTTTCCTGTGTCGTATTTTTCCTTAAACATAAAACCTTTCCTCTCACATAAAATGCAGGCTTTCTTTAGAAATTTTAAAGAAATTAATTAGGCTTAGAAAACAACTCATTTTCTTCACTACAGATCAACTGTGTGAAGAAATGGCAGGATGTGGTGAGGGAAAGGAGACAGAGTTTTAGTTCCAAGTCTCATGCTCATTTGCTGAGCAACTTCTGAGAATGGCTTGGCCTCTCTGGATCTCAGTTTCCTCATCATTACAAAACCTGTGTGGTCCCCTCCAGTCCTGTGATTCTAAGTAAGCTACCAAAAATCTACTATACCTAAAATGTCTGTGATTGATATTGAGAGGATGTGTTCACATTTGGAGAGAAACTACCCAGGCAAACACTACATTGTTTTCTTCCTCTTAATAAGTTAGCATCTTGTCCGAAGTAGCAAGCCCTGCTCTTGAAAGCTTCAAAACAGTTTGTGGTAGATTGCAATTCTTGTCTCAGAAAGATTAATTGGAAACAAACTCTAAGGAAGAAAATTCAAAGCCCATTTCTATGCTTCCTGCCTTTTAGATCTTCTAACATGTAAATCGACCGTTACAAAGAGGATTAGTTATTAGAATGGCCTAAGTGAAGACCGACACTCAGCTCCAGTTATTCCTCGCCAGAGTCCCTGGTGACCAGCATCTTAATGGCCTTCTTTTCAACTTGCAGGAGGATGAGTCGCATACTAACTCCAGATCCTGTGTTCCCCAACTTTAATTTAACAAACCAGCCTCTTCCCCACCCCCAAATTCTGCTTGAAATTAGAACAAGACTTCGCAATGGACATTCCACACTGGAGCTATGGTGGCTTTAAAAGAATGAAGTTGCATTTAATCTCTGGATTTTTCTTGGCCTTTCCCATATTTATTTCAGTGATAGTCCCTATCTGCTTCATCTTTTTTTGTCTTGGTACTAGATTTCTTTTCCCCTTGGCAAAATTCCCTGGAGTCTCTTCTGATTTCTTTTAAGTACCATGCACTAGCCGATTGTGCCACTGACGCCGCAACTCTGTTCTGATTTCTTAATTCTCCCCCATCACGGCACAGCTTGTTCTTCCTCTCTTCTTGAATACAGTGATACCTCCAGACTCAGCAATCTCAACTATCCTAACATACATGAGACCCAGGAAAGCAAGATGCATCATTGAAATTCAACATGGACAAAAGTTGACAGACAAAAGTTGTGATGGCTTAGCCTTCATGCAAACTAGTTTACTTTTTTATTAATATAATTTGATCTAGAAAAAAAATGCAAGTATTGAGCATATAAGTGTATAAAGGGGAATGGTCAGGCTGTCCCGGGAGAGGAAAAGCCTCTGATGACTGATTGCCAGGCAAGGAAAATGCCAATGGACAGCCTGGCAATGAGATAGGAAACAAGGCAATTAAAAATGATAAAAGGGAGATCAAAGAATTGTGCAGTGTAGAATATTTAGTAGTGAGAAAGGCAGACCCATTTACCCTACTGGTAACTACTTGGATTGTAGCATATTTAGAATGAGAATGGAGTAGATTATTAGCTTAACTTCAAAACAAGTCAAAGAATATAAACTGGATGAGAAGAACTATTTCGCATAAGCTCCCAGTAGCTCTTCTTCTTTTTTATTTCAGTACAGTACCTGCATGCACGGCTGCTCAGAATATAGGCTACATTTGCCATCCTCCCGCGCAGTTGGGTATGATCAATAGGATATGAATGGAAGTGAGATGGATGATTTCCAGATCTGTCTTCTTTAACAGGAAGGCTCATGCTTTCCATTCTCCTCACCTTCTGGTTAAGATGTGGACATGATGCCAGCAGCTGGGACAAACAGCCACATGTTGAGGATGAAAGAAAATTAAGAAAGAATGTGGGTTGCACACAGCGGCATGACCATATCACCATATACTGCTTATGTGGCGTCTGTTTGATAAGCATATAAACTCGCTTTAAGTCACTGATATTTTGTTATTTAGCAACAGAACCTGCCTCCTAACTAATCACCCAATGAAATCATGTTATTATTTCTAAATAGGGACATGATGGGAGATTTCATGGATTATGCTTTCAAATTCCAAATTTTACTTTCCCTCTTTCCTTAGGCAGTGGCATGTGGTAAAATGAAAAAAAAAAAAATGGGATTTGGAATCCAACCTTGACTCCACTAGTTAGTTACTAAATTTTCTTGATAGAATGAGAATCACAAGATATAATATGTATCTCTTGTGCTTGCTTGTGTACATTTAATCCTCATGACAACTCTTTGCGGGTAGGTACTATTATTATTCCAATCTTACATCTACACATAGGCATCTTTCCTAAAATCTTTCCACTAGAGAGGCAAAGTTGGGTTTTGGATTTGAGAGTTTCTTGCAAACCTACAGCTCTTAACCACGTCCCTCAGTTCCTAACTTTCTGAACCAGTGGGAATTCTAAGCTAAATACAGTGCCCCAAACATGGCCATCTCTTCACTAACTGGGGCTATTAATGCTACTAACCATTTGTCTCTCTAAGCTGAGACACTAGGTTACAAGCTGACCACTCCCTCTGTGTTGAGAACTTTCTCCTTTAGGTGAAGGAAACTAAACATCTTTTATTAAACTACAAAAAATCACTGCTTAGTTGCCCAAGGAAATTTTCTTTCTCTTCCTATTATAAATTGACTTTCTTAGCCAAAACCTCAGAGTCCTAGTTCTTGCCAAGCCCATAGCCCATAATGATAATTCTGAGTCATCAAAAAAAAAAAAAGTTTACATCCTATTCAAAAGACTTTTGAGGCAGGAAGAGGTACCCAGTGGCAATCCCGCCAGTTGAGAAAGGACTCCCTTAGATAAATGGGACAAACCCCAGCTCTCTGGCCATTCCTTTCTCACACAGGCAGGATAAAACAGAAATAAACATTGGTTGGTGCCAAAAATGAGACTCTGAGACCTAAGGTTGGTCACTGCTCACAAAAGGAAAAAAACAAAAAATAAATGCAAGTGTGAGAAGGAGGAGAAAGAAGAAAAAAGAAGAAAAGTATGTAATCCATAAAAAATTATTCCTAAAATGGATAAAGAGGAAAATTAGGCATGCTTAGAGACAGGTTCTGTTTCTCTAGAAAATCGTTCCCCAATGATTGTTTTTTGTCTACCTTACACATGACAATTGTGGAGCCCTGAAAGTCTTGGGGGTGGGGGTACCAGGTCTCTGGCTCTCCTCTAGCTGAACTAGTCAGGAATAATGTCTATTTCATAGTTCCAGAAAAAAATGCATTATCCCCATCTCACATATAAGGTACTTCAATCTCAGAAGTGACAAACTTTTCTAAATCATACAGGTATTAAGTGGTAGACCTGAGATTTTTAAACACAAGACTGTTAGATGCCAAAATCCACTTCAAAATAGGTTTCATTTGCTATGTAGCTGCTGTGTTCTCCCTAGATGATTTCTTGTATTAGCCATCTATTGTTTGCATATCTTTTTATTTCATTCAAAACTTGTTAAGCACCAACTGTGTCTGTTTGCTAATATATAACGACATGTTTCCTCCTGACATTAGATTTGCAAACTGGTGAAGAAGGCAAAGATGAACCATATAAGGATAATAAAGTGCTAAAGTGACACAAGTACTTTGGCAAGAGCACTGGAGAAGAATACAGTAATTACAAAAGTTGTTAGGGTTAGTTTACTAAAGTTACCTATATGCAAAACACAGGACTGAGATTTTGCTATTGAGGGTGGGATTATCTTGACAAATTAGTCAATAAAAATACAGGCTCTCCAGTAAAGCTTGAATTTCAGAAATACATCAGATGCATTTTTAGTATAAGTATGTTTCACACAATATTTGGGACAAACTGAAACATTAGTCATTGTTTATCCAAAATTCAAAATTTGATCTGGCAATTCCAGGTGGGGAGGGTAAAAGAGTTGTAGAGAATTTTTCACAGAGGAGAGTATGGAAATGAGTAGTTTTTCTACAGATTAGGGATGGGGGAAGAAAGACAGGGAGGGAAGCAAGGATTATTGAATCTTCAACTTCATATAAAATATGACTACACAAAACTATAAACTTTCAAGAGGCACTAGAACTGCTTTCAAAGAGATGTATTAAGCCACCTCAGAATTGTTTCCTTTAAAAAAAAATAAGAAATTAATACATAGGTTTTGTCACTTTGTAAAATATAAGGTCTCCCTTTGAGCTAGGTGGAGGTGAAAATAAATATGTCCATGAAAGCTCCTCGCTGCCGAGCAACCACTCAGGATGTAGTTTCCTTCTTTCCCTTTGCAATGTGGGGGGAGGAGGGTCCTGTGCTTTAAAGGAATACCCTTTACCCCCTTCAACTAAAGAACAGTATAAAAGGAGGTGGCGTATTTGAAATAGTACTTCGCGCATTCTTCCATAACTGGCCAGATGACTTGGGCTAAGCTATGGTTCCCTTCTGCCAGTTTTGGCTTCCTCCTCTATGAAGCCCCAGAGCACTCTTGACTGGGCTCTAGGTAATTTCCCTGCAAGCATCTTTGCAGCAAGCAGTTTCAACACAAGCATTTCTGCCACTAACACTTGGACCACCTAAGTAACTAGTTTTAAGCTTTTAAGTTGCTATAAGAGAAAAGAAAAAGAGGTACATTTAAATGGAATATAAACAAAGCAAACAAACTAACCAAACACAATTAAAATAACTCTTAGACTATGAGAAAATATGGTGGTTACCGGAGGGACAGGGGAGCTGGTGAGGATAGGTAGGGCCGGTCAATTTGACCTTGGTCGCTGGCACTAGAACCTCGGTGGTGGATGCAATGATACACATGTTGAGGGATGAAGCTGTACTCCTAAAACTTATCTATTACTATAAGAAGTGGTAAATCAATAAAATTAAATTCAAAACAAAAGAGGTAACTTCAAAAAGACAAAATGAAACAAACTAATTTTTTTGCAGTAAAAGCAACGAGAACAAAAAAGAAAAAAACAATGGAAAGGACATACTGAAATATAAAAAATTAGTAACAAATTTTAAATACAATATAGTTAAATATGTTTTAAAATGTGTGCAGATTCATGGCAATTACCACAAAGAATTGAAATTCTTTGGTGGCTCATACTTTAGCATTATCTTCCAAGTCTTTCATTCACTCATTCATTCATATAATAAATATTGAAAAAAAAATTTTGTGGTGATCGAACTTCCTCAAAATATGAAATCAAAATGTGGAAAGTCAAATCACATATTATGATACTAGAAAATGACAACACATCATTTTACAAAAGAGTTGGTTTCTTACTTTAAAACCAAATTGTCAATCTTTTATTATTATTATTATTATTATTATTATTATTATTATCTTATTTTTTTTTCTACTATTACAGCAAAACTGTCTTAGGGCCGATAAGTTACACAGCAAAAATGTTTGTGATTAAAATGTCTGTGGTGACTTCAGAAAGGAGAAAACCAGAGAAGGTAGGATGAGAACACAGGCTAGAGGGGCCCTATGGATGGTGGTGGAGAGGTGTTGGTGCTTTGGCATTGGGCGTGGTGTGGTGACATGCACTTGAAGAGGTGTGAACCTGTGTTCCTATGTCATAGTAAACCAGTATTACCTTAATAAAAAAATAAATAATGCTGTGACCAAATTTCTTGTAGCAAAGGTTCTCATGGCAAAACTACCAGACAGACTCTGCCTGTCATTCCCCTCCATCTCTCACTATAATTCAGCTTTAAGTAGAAGAGCTAAGTCACATCAGCCAGCAGGCCAACAACATAAAGAGACAGCGTGGCTCTATAATCTTCCTGAGAAGTCTGCAGACTCTTGATACTATTCCGAAAATCAACTTCTGCTTTTTTTTTTTAAGCTGGAGTTGGATCTGCTGTTTTCAACCGAAGAAGCAAAGGACTGGATCACTCAGGGGAAGAAGGAGGGGAAGGTTCCAAGGTCAGCTGCATTTGTGAGACTCAGGGTTAGACAAAACTACATCATATTTTTACTACAGGGTTTCTCAGCCCCTTTAATATAGCCGTGTCTCTGTGAACCTCCAAAAAAGAACTGAGTGTTTGGGGTTTCACAAACCATCACTATCACAAGTCCTTTTGTTACTGTTTTGTCCATTTGGAAGACCAGTGGTTGGAGTTTCTGACTACTGAGATTTTCTACCTTTAACTATAAGTTTACCCAATCAGCACGTCTTCTTCATTCCCACAAAGTATTAAGCATAAACTGATGACTATAGTAAAGTAAAACCATACTTCGAACTCATTGTGAACCAGCCATCCCATAACCACAGAGCGGTTTAATGTGATCAAAACCACAACAGATCACAGAACGCTCTTCTCCAGGCCAAGAGAGCTGACCCATGTCACTCTGCCAAGAAGCAATTTTCCTGATTACTCTCTGCCTGCCCAGGATGCCTGTGGTTTCCACGGGTAAGGTGATCCTTCACTTCCTGATATTGCTGCTCTATTCTGCTGCTGCTTGCAGTGTATCATGGGATTCCTGGAAGAGCTGGCTGCCTCAGAGATCGAGGATGCACTCCGTAGGTATGGCCAGATCACGGCTATCGACTATCGACGACGTGATTGCTGGCCCTGAGGACAATCAGCCCAATCCAAAATTTTACTTAATTTAAAACTGCATCCGGTGTGTACCAAAATGATATCAAGGGCTGGATTTTTTCATATCATCTCATACTTTGCTTAATTCTTACTCTATATGATGTTTTAACTCTTTGTGAACTTCTGGTACACATAAGGTCCTCTAACAGATTATCTAGAAAAAAGGGACACTGCCTAACTTATCATAGTGTCCTCTGGGTAGAGCTGGCAGGAACTCCTTGGCATTGCCTGTTGGAACAACAAAAATAGATGTACACAAAAAAATGCAGGCCGCAAAGATTGAAACTTGTAAAAAAATTGAAATTATAAAAAAAAATTTATATTAAGAAAACTGGTCTAAAGTTTTGCTAGCTATTATTGATTCCTACTTCCTGCAATTAAAAAATTTCATTTAATGCAAAAATAACTGTTGACAAGAGAGAGGAGGAGAATGCATTTTGCTCCTAAGGATTAATAACACGGGTCAACAAATTTTTACAAAAGTCATGTTACTGAAATAAAATTAGTCATTTCCTACCAATGTGTATATGCTCAACATGAATATGACAGTCAAATTCTAATTCTGGCTCTAGTTTTTTTGTAATCTGCAATAAATTGGTGTTTACCTCACAAAATGCATGCCAACAGTGATAGGCCTACAGTTAATGCCTGTAAAAAATCAAGTCATAGACTACTTCTTAGAGTTCTTTGCTTGTCTCTTACATAGCTGTTCCGGAATAGAATAGATGGAAGATGGTTTCCATTGTGCAAAAGCACAGCCTTCAGACTCAGTTTCAAAGGGTCTAAAAATAGTCTCCATTCTTGTGGTTCATGAGTGATTTCTAAGGCATTCACGAGGCCCTCAATATCGGAACAGAATACCAGAGTACTTTCCTTTCTGAAGAAAGGCTCCAACTGCTGGTGGTGCTGTCGCTATAAAGTAACTGTGACATATTCTTCCAGAAGATTCCAATGTTGGAGAATTGATCCTAGCAATTCTGCCTTGTTCTTTAAGTCCAAATCACAAACCAGGTCATTTAGTTCTTCCTGTGTTAGTCTGTGTGGGGTTGATGATGCACCACAGTGAAAATCTGGATCACAGCATGCTGATGGAACAGGAGAACAGGTCGGCTCACCATTGTCCTCATCGGATGAATCAAGAGAATATTCTGCTGGAGGTTCTGGAGTAGGAAGTCCCTCACCATGTGGAACTGGTCTCAATGCAGACAGAATGTTTGGGTAGACTCTTCTTGACTTCTTTTGCTTCATTATTCTGCCAAAAAGAGGAGGAACCAAGCAGAAGTCACAGTCTTTTATGTGGTTGCTTGGCTCTCTCCACACCATGAGGACTGCAAATGGCATTGATGGTCTTTTGCCATTGAACCACTGTGAAAGCTGTGTTGTACATGTGGCACAGCATATATGTGGGGCCCAAGGCTTGTCTTGGTCACCAACCTTGCATCCGAAGTAAAGATGATAAGCCTTCTTCACTTGAGAAGTGATACTTTTCTTCTGGTTGGCCAATGTCACTTCCCCACAAATAGAGCAGAAATTGTCACAGTATTAATGCACTTTCGAGGCATGACTGTTCTGTATTGTTCTATGGAATAGCAGCTTAAACTGTCTCGCACAAAGTCTGAAATATTGTCAATGCTCAACCTTTCTGACAGGGCTTTCTATAGTGCACTGCTGACATCAGCTTACTTCAGCAGCCACCTGGCAGTAGTATTGCATTGCATCAGAAAATGATGCAATCAACTCTGGATGATGTGTGCATGATGGTATTATGCAATGTGATGCAATATTACATCATTCTAGGCTGATTTAGGATGTTGTTGCAGTCCTACTGGAAAAATTTACACGGTGAAACATATAAAATGAATTACATGAAATATCTTCAAAATGAGAGCTAATAAAAAATTTTCAAGGTTATATTCATGTTCAGCACACCAAGATAATACAGATTAGGGCCTTTTTTAAGTCAGTAACGATCTCAATGTTGACCAGTGTAACCAAACACTTGCTAAGTGCATCACATGTATATTAAATGCTCCTTTTTATATATAAAGTAGACAATAGAAGGTAGGTATTTTTATCCTCCTTTTGCAAGGAGGAAATTAAAATACAGTAGGTTAAAAATATTGCCCAAGTTCGTACAGTTAGTAAAAGCAAAGCTAGGATTTAAATAAGGCACTGACTTCTGCGCTTTCTGTACATGTAGCTGCTGTACTAGATCCCTAGAAGTTCTGCTGAACCGCTGAACACAGCATACCTTCTGGAGCAGACGGAACCCCTATGCCTGTTGCCTCTGGACATGAGCAACTACATCTTTTCAACTCTCTTCCACTCACCTGCTCTCACAATCCTGAGCTGTACAAATGACTCATTTTCCAAGTGGTTAATTTAGAAAATACAGAGAAACACTGATTTAGCCACCTAGGAAATATCTTTTTGATTAAAAGTTGAGAGTGATGGAAGAGTGGGGAGGAAAGGCGATGGAAATTCAGTAAGTAACCACAGGATAAAGTCCTTCCTCTTTGTTTATATAAGGACAATTAGGCTAAAATGCTAGGAGCTGGTGGACAAAGGAGGGCTATCATTTTTGCATGAACTTGGTAGGATAATTATTGATAGTATCCCTATGTGTTTGATGAAAACTGCTGAAGTCAAGAGAGTTTTCAAGGCTGTGGTCAGAAGCTGTGTCTGTCCAGAAAAGGGTTCAATAAACTGTAGACAGACCTGTGGGCTAAATTCAGCTCAAGGTCTATTTTTACAGTCCATGTGATAAGAATGTTCCCTGCATTTAAAGGATATAAACCAAACAAAGAAGGCTGTATAGCAGAGACTATTTGTGCCCTGCAAAACCTAAAATATTTGCTATATGGACCTTTTTTCAGATAAGTTTGCTAACAAACTCTGGCCTAGAATCCACTCTGTGATCACTTTAAGAGAGCCATGAGCCAGTGAGTATGAAGTCAGACTAAAACACATGGTGAGATTGCAACAGTCTCACTGCAATCCCACAGCCTCTCCGTAACTCTTTAAGGCAGACCGTCCATAGTCTTCGGGAGCAAAGTTTCAGTATTTAGTGGGAAAGAAGAGAAACAGGAACAAAATCTCCTGTTTCCCAGTTCTACACCTTATAGTTTGATAAGTCTCTGGGTATTTTATAAACTTTTTCCAGGCAGATTCTGTGAAAACGAACAGCTGTTAGAAAAAGATGTTTCCAAGATGGGACATGAGGGATCTCAATCGTAAGGAAGAAAGAAATCAATTTTTAATGCCCACTATGTACTGGAATTTTCACATCTGCTGAGTCAAAATTCCCATGTGATCTGCCTGCATTTTACAGATATCATATTGGCATCTCAATATTTTCTATGTCATGGCACATTTGCAAATGAGTAGTTTGTGTAGCTCTGGTTAAGTGACTTCTCCAAGATCAAACTACTGGTAAGTGGAAAACCTGGGATGCAAATCTTATTTTTCAGATTCCAAGTTACCCAGTGCTCTTTATTCTAAGCTTAGTTCCCAATAGTGCATTTGAACAGTTCCAGATGTAGAATCCAAAATCCAAAGTGCCAGCTAGGTCCTGCTTCCTCATCTGATTAATGAGCATCTCAGACTTGAGGATTATGAATTCTCTCTCAGCTCTTTCCTTCTATGATGGTTTCTAAGAAATGATCCAAATGAAATGGAAAAGAAATCTCGGGTAAGAAACTTTATGCTCTTTGCTTGTCCAACTTCCTTGGGGTATGAGGTCAGTGGGGGAAGAGAGACATGCCCAGATTCATGTGGGTGAAAAGGCATGACCAAAATATGAGTACAAAAGGCTTTCCACGCTGACAGCATGGCAGCCTGACTTAACAAAGACGCTCTCCCACTACAAACACATGTAAATACTGAATAAATATTTTAAAACTTTCAAAGACATAGTCTGAAAGAAAGCCAAGACAGTTCCCAGGTGCCAGAAACAAGAAGGAAATTCAAAGCCAGACATGTAAGCTTCCGCTGACATGTGAGGGACTAGGAAAGAATCAGACCTGGATACAGGTCTCACAGTTAAATCTGCCAGAGGGATATTCAAACTAGAGCTGAAACTCTGTGCAAAACTGGGACTCTCAGAAATCCTAGCAGGACTTGAGAGAATTAAAAGAACTCTGGCGATTGCCCAGGAAACAAGCTGTCTTCTCTGGACTTTGGATGGGGAAAATATGCATCCTGTGAAAAGCCCTCACGCCAGTCTGGGTATGGAGCAAGAATTTAAGCTATCTTCATGTTATAAGAATTTCAAGCAAGAAATTAACATAATTGCTGGTCCATGACCAGTAGAAACCATGGGACCCTGGAGAGAAGTAAATACAAGCCTGTTCTGCAAGAGCACTCCGCATTCCCGGACAGACAGCACTTTTGCCAGAAGAAAAACTAAAAACTTACAGTAAAACATTGCTAACTGGATGATGAGAAAGTATCTGGGAGCAGTATCAGCTGATACAGCACATGGAAGAATAGGAGATACTCAACCTAAGAACCAGAAATAACAGAATAATTCAAAGGACACTGGAAAATCAGTATGCTTAAAATGAGGGAATAAAAAAAAAGACAGTGAAAAGCAAAATGAAAGAACTCAAAAACTTAGGGTGAGTGGTTTGACAATCAAATAGAACTCTAAAATTGAAAAGTACAATCATTAAAATTTTAAGTTCAAATAGCAAATTAAATACACTTAAAAAGAACTGATGTACTGGTAGATTTATTTGAGAAAATCATGTAGAATAAGACACAGAAAGAACAGAAAATAAAGAGAGCTTAAAAGACATGGAGGGCCATCTGATAAATTTCAACCTAAATCAAAATATAAATTCCAGATGAAACTGGAGGGGAAGCAGTTAGGAGAAAATGAATGAGATAATAACTGAAAGTTTTTCAGAATTGAAGCCCACTGAGTCCCAAGTAGCTTGAAAGAAAACAAAACAAAACAATCACACAGGTACATCATTACATCCAAAAAGAGATATAACCTAAAAAAAGGTGACAATTAGGCTGACCACACAATTAGCAGCAGCAGCAGCAATAAAAGAGTTTTTCTTATACCTCACTAAACTATTGTCCCAGAATGAGGATAAAATATAATTTTTAAAATAAGACTTAAAAAATTTACCACTGACATTCATTGCTGAAAAAACAACTGATTCTACACACTGCAGAAAGATGATAGTTGAATCCAAGTGAGCAGAAAACAAGAAGAAATTACCAGAAAAGTCAATAAGCACTGATTCACACCAGAAGCGCTTATTTTGAAATAGCCAAAAACAAGTTGAATTAAAATACTTAGCTACAGTAACATGAAAAATGGAAGAGAGGTTTTTTTTACTTATATATTTTTTGCTCTAATTTAAATATGGGGCTATTTTAAATCCTTGTGTTTGGGGGAAGGAGAACAAAAAAAATATTAAATAACTAGTGATGCACATATGATAAAACTGTTACTGTGAATAGTAAAATATTTGAAATATAAGGAATACTTTCAGGCCAATAAAGAAGAATGGAGGGACAGTGCAATGAAAACAAGAAAGTACAGTAAAAGAAAGAAGAAAAAGAAGCCTCTGAGCAAGAAGTTCTGGTGTTCCAGTTTTAGTATCAAATTCTAAATTCAGCCCAGTCCCTGTCGAGGTTGGGCGCCACCTGCTGGTAATTGTCTTCTCTGGCTTAAGTACTGAAGATTCCTGGGTCCAGGAAAGGACTGGGAATCTGCCTCTTTCCCCCACCACCTGCCATTTCATCTCTCTCACTTACACAGAAGATGAGAACTTTAACCCCCATTTTGATTAAGAACAGAGACTGGGCAGACAATGGGAGCCCATCACCATCCATTTTAGATCAAAACTGATGTTCTGGCCAGGATTTATTACATTCAAAAGGAATAAAAGCTAGAAATCAATGACTGAGAATTCAATTTGAAGAATTAGAAAATGAACACAATAGCTCAAAGAACGTAGAAGTAAGGAAATGGCAAAGGAAATTTAGTATTAATGAATTAAAAAAATAATTTAAAGGTCAACAAACTGCATATTATTTACAAGGTGAAAAAAATCATGATGTGGCAATGAAAAAAAATGCAGTTTTAAACACTGTCTAAATGAGGCAAACTAAGGAAACGAATTTTCAAACACGTAAGCAATATTATGCTAGTAAAGTTTAAATTAAATAAAATGGCCAATATTAACTTTTTAATATTTAAGCACTTTGTTTTTACATCAAAACAGAGAGCTATGCATGTAAATTATTACATGTGATCCTATATGTGATATTTTATGGAATCTTACATTTGCTTTTCTGTGTCTTGATTTATGCCGCCCCACCCCATAGGTACACACATATCTAAAGATCGCCTATTTTTTGTGATAAGATCCACAGTCACTGTGAGTAAAATAAGAGAGATTTCATTTTCTTCTATAAGAAATTCAGACATACCCCACTGCTGGCATTCTTTTGGTCTTCCCTTATGATCTCAAGCTGGCTGCTACTGCTTCATGCATCCTACCCATGTCCCGGTCAAGAAGTGGAAGGAAGGCAGACAGAGCACACTCAGCGGGATTCTACTCGTGAGTCTTAATCCAGAACTGTATCATGTCACATAGACACCCCTGGCTGGGAAGAGGTTGAGAAAAGGGGATTAGAAACAGACTTAAATCAACAAATCATCATTATCTGTCACTTGATGGTCATTATTTAATTTGTATTCTTCCATTCTTCATGGTTCGTGTGTGTGTGTACATACACACATATGTTCACATCTACCATCTTTTAACATACATGAGATCAAAGTTTTGTGTATATACATGTTTTATAAGTATGTGTGAGAGAGGGTATATAAATATACATACACACATACATTATGACATAGCCTCAGGAGTCACATGGGTCTTGTGTGTGTTTGTGTGTGTGTGTGACTCCTGAGTCTATGTCACATATATATGTATCATAGACACACACACATATTCATCTATTCACTGTTGTAATGGGGCAAGGAAGAATCAGGAGCTTACACACGTATCACTCATTTCTTCCTTGTGTGGAAGCAGTTCTGCCTCCTGCTGCTGCTGGGACCAGTGTGGCAGCCGCAAGAATGTGCCGTCAGAACTCCAGCTACAGGCAGTACAACTGATCAAGGACCCGCTGGCTCTGAAATGGGAGGCTATGCGCCCCACAGGCTGCCCCTGGCAATGAGAGGCACTGCAGAGACACCATGGCAGGTCTTTCCTGGCAGACACGGGACTTCTTTGATGCCGACTTAGGTCAAGCACTCCCCAGAGGTCTTGTTGAAGCTCCCCAAGACTGCAGAGCAGTCTAGGACCCTCCCACCCAACCTTCGTTCTTTCTCCACTTCATTGGGGGTCAGAATTGCATCACAGGCTGACCACTCTCCTGGCCTTATGTAACTCCCACTCATTTCTTTCCTAGGTTTCTGTTTCAATAAAATCTTTACATGTTTAATCCCGTCCTAGTGTTTGCTTTTCAGACGACGCAGACTAACAGGAATTACCGTCAGCGTGGTGACTTTCTTCTTGCCTGCTAAAACCTGGACACAACTATAATTTGTAGTTAGTGGGAATCTTCTTGTGTTCCCTGCCAAGAGTGATCTCCTTTTGGGGACCAAGACCTTCAACCTTATAGAGATCCAACTTACAAAGACAGAAACACAAAATCTACCAGTGAGGCCATTTGTGTTTCTACCCCTTGACCACCAGGCCCATCTGTGACACGGTATCCTATAATGGTCTGTGACTCATGTACACACATACTCAGCACTTGCTGAAGAATGTAGCCCATCAGAGCACAGAGCTGCCTCTGAACTGGAGTACCAGCTGCAAGTTTAGATGACTTCTACCTTTCCAAGTTACTAGCTGCTTCTGGGTGGTATAGAATGTGACACAACAAATGGATCCCTCTCTCACGGTCCCACTTCCGCACCTCCTTCTCTATGAAATGGGTACCCTGGTCAGGCGCTAAGTTGTGCGGGCTTCCATGTCTGTGGATAGATATTCTGTACCCCTCGATAATGGGACAAAGTAAAGGCTCTGCAGAAGAAAAGGCAAATCTACACTTTAAAAAAGCATCTGGGGTAGTCAGCCTCTCAGACGTCCCCCAGTTATTCTTTACTACTAATATCACAACTTTGTGGAGTCTCTTCTGCATTGAAAAGGACTGAGCTGTATAACCAATAGGATGTAACAGAAATGGCATGTGTGACTTCTGAGGCCACACACACAAAAACATGTAAGGCTTCCATATTGCCTTCCATTGGGTCATTTGCTCTGGGCAAAGCCAGCAATCATCCATTGAGACACTCAAAGAGCTTTGTGGAGAGGCCCACATGGTGAGCAACTCCTGCCAAGAACCAGCATCTGACTGCAACCGCATGTGTCTCTTAGCCACAACTGCCCATGGAGCAAGTTGAACTCCTTTCCTACAGAAATCCAAGAGATAATGAGTGGTGATCTTGTATCAAGCCACTTAATTTTGATTTGTTATACAATATCAGGTAAAAACAATCCCTGAATTAGTCTAACATTTTGGACATCAGTACTCAACTGGCTCCTGAACAAAATATCCTCTACCTATTTCTACATGGAAGTCAAACTCATTCTAACTATGTGCTAAGATATCCTCTATAATGAATCTGACTATTCTTCATAAATCCTTCATGTCTGAACTAGGCAGAAATTACAAAAGAAGGTAACTCAAAATCTGGATTACTAAATCAAGAATACACATTCTTCCCACAGCATATTCCAAAATATAAACACACTCAGCATAATAAAGCTATTAGAACAATCAGAGATTCAGAAGATCAGATGCCATTAATTGTAATCTTCCACTTTGTTTCATTCTTTGGATAAAACTAAGATTCTATAGGCAATCAAACTATTGTACTAGAAGATTTATAATCCTTAAAAATGCTTTTCGTTATCAGTGGTGATATTAGTAAACATGATGTTTAGTTATTAAATACTGAAAATTACAACATTTGGAAAACTCAGCATAACTTAAGCCATGCAGGGATGGGGGAGGAGGTCAAGTCCCACATATTGTCCAAGTTGTTCTAAATCTATGTCCAGATTGCTCCAGTTCTTAGTTAATATTTTCCAATGGGGCCAACATTGGAAACTGATCTGATCCCAAACCAGAAATTGACCAGGTCCTTCCTTGCCCTTCTAGCTCTACCCTATCCAACCTGGTAGACACAAGGCTTGTGTAGCTATTGAAATGTAAGTTCAAGGTTTTAAAAAAAAAATGTATGATCTCACTGACATGTGAAATCTAATTTTAAAAAATCTTAAAGAAAAAGAGGTCAGATTTGTGGTTATCAGAGGCCAAGGGCAAGGGGAGAGGAATTTCAGAAACATGTTTAAAAGGTATAAAGGCCAGTTACAAGATAAATAAGTACTAGGGGTATAACATGTATAGCATGTAGCATGATGTCACCTGTAGCATGATGACTATACCTAATACCACTGGATGAGATAAAGATGAAAGTTGTTAAAAGAGTCGATCCTGAGATTTCTCATCACAAGAAAAAAGCATTTTTCTTTTTTTACCTTTATTGTATCTCCATGAGATGATGGATGCTAACTAACCTTAATGTGGTTATCACTTGACACTGTATGTAAGTCAACCTTCATGCTGTTCACCTTAAACTTATATAATGACTTATGTCACTTATATCGCAATAAAACTGCAAAAATAACTTTCAAATAAATTTAAGTTCAAATGAATTAAAATACAAAAAAATGAAAGTTACAGTTCCTCAGTCTCACTATTGCATTTCAGATGCTAAAGAGTCACGTGTTCGCCATGTATGTTGCAGATGCTGGGGTCCTGGACAACCTCTGTCTAGCGAGGGAGCCGCTGTGGCTCTGCAGTCAGCTGACCTGGGCCATTGGACAATGAACATTCCCTGGTTAACGGGGGTGGTGGTGGCAGTGAAGGGGATGAAAAGTGCTGATGCTCAGTGTCTGCTCTTAGGGTTGACAAATGTTGGGTTTTCCTTGCACCCCCCCGCCCAACCCACATAAGAGGAACAAGAACCTCAGGTTCCCTGGAGGCTTATAACCCTGACTGTCTCTGCAAGTTCCTTCTCAGTCCAATCTTCTACGTGAAGCTCCAGTGCCTGGGAACTTGGCTCCAGGGAGCGCAACCTCCGGGAAGAAAGACCCCAGCCTTACCCCTCAGGTTCCAGAGGCCAAACACAGGCCACACTCCTCTGAGAAGGGCACAGGGCCTCACCAGCCTGCAACAGGGAAGGACTGAGCTCCTGTTCGATACCTCCTTCCTCTGGCACACTTACACATGCCACGCTCAATGCCAAGCCCCATCAGGCCAGGCAGACTCGACTTTTTCCCATCAGCACTAGAATTCATCATTTCCAAGAAGCAAAACTCTTAAGTCTTTCTCTGTCCTTTGTTGAGGTACCAACAAGGGACCTTAGCCCTCCCCTGGGTTAGTCAGGTTCAACAGGCCGAGGCCAAAATCCTAAAGATTTCAGTGGTGAGTCCGTGAGAACCCAGATGTCTGAGCCTCTCCTTTCATTTACCTCTTTGTTAGGTTTCCATAGGAATTCACTGGGGTGTAAATTCCAGGTAGGCATGACCGTAGCCAGGTGTAGTCTCCTGCTCCCGGAGGAGATGGGGAGGAGACTGGAATGCGGTCCTGAATGGTTGGGAAATCCCATTAATCAGTGTGGGTGGGACTAATGAAAAAGTGTTCCAGTAGATGGCAAGGTTGGAGGACTCACAGAATTCTCTGAATTCTCCTCAAAGCATGCAGTTAGGTATTCTCATTTCACAGGAACTTTGCTATAACATGACTTTCCTTGGCTCAGGGTACAGGGTTACAGAGGCCCTCGCTGGACCACATCCAAGGAAGTCAAATTAGCAGAAGTACCAGAAACACACAAGGGAACACAGTGTCGCTTAGAACATGGCCCTGGAAAAGCGAGCCCAAGGCAGTGATAATGCAGAGTCCAAGGCATGGTTGGACCAGATGGAGAAATTCAGGATAAGAAAAGATCCTGAACCTCTGAGACCAGGTGACTGTCAAACAGATCGAATATTCTGGAATGCAAGGACAAGGCTCACACAGGCACAACTGCTGCTGGGCCCCTGGCCAAGCGCAGCTGTTTGCTGACACTGCCCAGAAAAGTCACGAATCCTTCTTCCTATGAGAACATTGCCGGTTAAGCATTTCAGAAGCCCCCGGTTCTGTGCAGAAGTAGGGGAGTGGTTGGCAGAGGTGGGGAGCAGGATACAAATTAAACAGGTTTCAAAGCAGTTTATGTTCAATTAGAGGTAAAAGTGTGGCTATGTGGAGAAAAAATAAGTGAACATGAAATTATCTGTTAATGTGGTACAAACACATTAACATAGTGTGATGAAAAAGACTCCCAAAGGCCAAAAAAAAAAAAATGTTTTAGTGTTGATCACACTTTAAAAGAGGGCAGTTCCGATGAACACTCTAAAAATTACTTCTTCGCTAACTTGCAGACTAGGAGCCGGCAGTGAGGTATGTGTTGTGTGAGTGTGGCAGTGTGTGAGCATGTGTGTGTGTGGGGGGGGGGGTACACATATTCACAGCCCGAAGCATGAAAGCTGAGCCACGCCCCTCTCTCCCTCTTTCCTTGGGGTTCACTTTGTTACTCCCGAGTTCTTCCCTCCGCACCATTCTCTCCTTCCCTGGCCCCCTCCAGGCTCCCCTTGCCCACGCTCATCGCAGGCCTGTGCCTTCACTGATGAAAGAGAATGCAAAGAGCTTGTCTCCTCCTGACTTGGAATTCTTTCATCACCCTCACCTTTCTGCTCCTTCCACCTCCTTATTTTGCCAAACCTCAGCCACACTTCTCATTCCAACTGTTTGGGTTTACTCCCCACTGTTTGGCAAGGAGAATTCTAATTCCAGCAATTACATGCCATTTCTGGATCTGAATAATTTGGCAGCCACAAAATGCAGGCTATACAAGAGAGCCAGTCTCTTGAGTCACTCTGGGGCTCCCACTCCCCTCACCCCTACTTTGTTTTCTTCTTCATTACAGTATGAATTGATTCCAAGTGTGGGCCTGATGAAGAGTGTTGTGGCCCCAATCACTCTTCTCAGAACCCCCCGGTCTCCCCCGGACCTCCCTGGCTGGCTGGATGTGGGGATTCTCGTGTGGATGAGAGTACCAAGCAAGGCCCAAGTGACCCATGGCAATCACATGGATCAGAGAATCCGCTTATCCTTGTTTTATGTCAGGCCCTAGCACAGAGCCTTGCACAGAGTCACCTTTCAATAACTACTGGGCAGTAACTCAGTGTGTGCGCCAATAATGAGCCACAGGCAAAAAGATTTCACCCCTCCTAGAGCTTGCCAGCTTCCTGGAGCATTTGAGTAATTGTGCAATGTTAGTGCTTATTATACCACTGATGTTATGGTCTGGATGGGCAGGTCTACTCAGTCACACTCGCTGGTGCTAATGATGTCAAATTTCAGTCCCCCAAAGGCCAGCAGACTTGGGCCAAAGAAGAATGTGCTATGTGACCCTGATGCCTCCTGTCCTCAGTCACAGTCGAAGGAGTGGGGTCTTGCTCAGGCCTCAGCCATGTGTAAGCTGATTTAGGTCATATTCATCCTGGGTCCTAGGGAGCTGGGAGATTTCTCAGTCCCACCAAGAGCTATCAGCAGCCTCAGGGAAAAATAAAAGTGAGCACATTAGCACTGTAACTGTCTCATCCTCTCCCTCTCCCAGCCCTCGCTTTTCATCCACCATCCACAGACTGGATCCACATCATGCTATCCCGTGACAAATGTTCCTGTATTAATTCTCTTGCATATATATATGCTCATTGAAATAGGACCAAGGAACAAAAGGGGTCCCCATACTTCGACTGTAGGATCTCGGGCAGGTTACTGAGTGTCTCTGAGCCTCAAGCTCCCCCTTCATAAAGTGACAGATTAAATCCATCCCTGAATAAAATCTTCAGGGAAAAGGTCTAGGAAGTAGGTGACTCTTACCATGTGGAAACTGGGAGACAACTGCCTCAAGTTTCTCAAACGTGTTGAAGCATCATTTGAATCCCTTATTTTTAAAGGTGAAGATAACCAGGTACGTCCACTCTCATTCTAACTCTGGGGTGAGGCCTGCGGTTTTTGCTTTTAACTGACACCCTTATCGGATCTCTAACTCTGCTACTTCGTGGGAAATGCTTCCCCAGCCTTTGGAATGACCCCAGAGAACAGAGGAATAATTCTAGGTAATGTTAGCTCGAGTTCCCACTCCTGGACTAGACACTCTTGCTTAAATTTCCCAGTGGTTGTTGAGAAGGGTTGACTAATTCTGAGAAGTGACAGTCCCGTGCTGTTCCAGGTCTTGGCAGTGAAAGTGCTGCCTGTGGGACAAAGGGCATGAGTTACTGAGACAAGCAAGGAAAATCTGCGTCCACAGAAGCAGTTCTCCGAGGGCTGCGTCTCGGGCTCCATCCCCTTTAAGTGGTAAATCAACTCATTCGTGTCACTGACCCAAGGAACAGCTCTCCTGCCATTGACAAGGGTCCTGCCAACTGTCACACACCTGGGAAGTTTGGGGGGATTTTGCTTTGGCATCTATCCTCTCACCTTCCTTGCCACCACCTAGCATCACAAACCCATGGAGCCTACTGGCTCACCACCCAGAGTCCAACATAAACAAGAATCTCTCAGTGCGCATGATGCAGACTTGACTGCATTTGTGTCCCCAAACAAGGAGTCACTGATTATGGAATTGTGAAGGGTAGGAGCATTTCTTCCTTATCCTAAGTTCCTATCAGCACACAAAAGGGAATTCCCGCTCTCCTCATTGTACTGAAGAAAAAGCTGGTACTTGCCATCTCATTGACTTCTCCCTAATAGGAAATTTGAGGGATCGTTTATAAGTGTGGGGTGAGGGGTTCTTGTTGGGTCTCTACTCTCAGCTGGATACACTGAGCCCACAGAAAGCTTTACCCCTGCTGCTCTCCACAGCTCATTCCTTTGAGGATATGAATTGTAAGGATGGACCCAGAAAAACAGCAGGGAAGTTTGCCTCAAAACATGAGGGCCTGGGGATTCACTCCTTAAAGATGAAGGAGTCATCTTATTTCTGCACTCCCACCTCCGTCAGCTTTGATTACTCTTAGAAACCAAGAACAATTAAAAGCTTTATGATTGACATAAGCGATGAATCCCTGGGCACTGGGAGCCAACCCTTCCTAGGACACTAACGAGCAGACAGACAGACTACTGGCCAAAAGATTCTCACCTATCATGATTTTTCAGTGATCAACTAAAGATAAAAAAAATGGTAATTTTTGTAAAATCTGCAGATTACACCCAGCTATCTATTTTCTTCCCCTCCCAAAACACTAGAAATGCCAGTAAAGAGGTTTTCTCTTACTATATAAATCTTAAAGGCTGGTAATTCATAAAAGGAAACACTAAGAGCAAAATTTTTAAAGATGGAAAATACACAAATATATTCCCTAAGCTGAAAACCAATTTAATTTGCATGAAAAAAAATCCTAAAAGTCTTAGAAATTAGCACTAATCACTTCAAACAAAAATCAACGGAAGTAACTTATAAAGTAATATAAATGGAAGGCAAACAAAACATAAAAGGAAAAATATTAAACAATAAAGTGACAAAAATGGCATTCAGCACTTATTTCTCAATAGTCACCTTAATATAAATGGCATGAATTCACCAACTAAAGGGTATGCAGTGGCTAAATGGATTTTAAAACAAAATCCGACCTTCTGCTATTTACAAGAAATTTATCTTGTCACCAAAGCTACAGATTACATTTAAAGCTAGAAGACAATCCTACAAGCAAATGGCAATCAAAAAAATCCAGAAACAACTACACCTACATCGGATAATATAGATTTCCATTAAGAAAGGTAGTAAGAGGTTGAGACGCACATTACATTATGATTAAGGGCTAAATACAACAGGAAGAAGTAACACTTATAAATATATATGGAGCAAATGATGGGGCACCAAGATATACAAATCAATTCTTAATAGAACAAAAGAGAGATACTGACACAACACAATGGTACTAGGGGATTTTATTATTCCACTTGCAATTATGCACAGATCAACAACTTAGAGAATAAAGGAGGGGACAATAGCCTTGAGCAAGGAGCTAAACCAAATAAGCTTAATATAAATATACAGATCACTCCACACAAAGACCTCAGCATACACATTTTTCAAGTATACATGGAAGAAGACAAAATCACAATGAGATACCATCCCATATGTGTAAGAATGACATGCATTAAAAAGACTCCCAGTAGGTGCCTGAGCAAGGTGGAGAAAGGGGGAACCTAAACATTGTTGGTGAGACCAAACCCACATTGTTGGTGGGCATGTAAACTGGTATAGCCATTTTGGAAAATGATCTGGGTTTACCTTAAAAAACTAAATGAAAATACTGTATGACCTAACAATCCCACTTTGGGGCATCTATATGAAGGAGATGAAGCCAACAACTTATTGATAGAGGGCTAGATTAAAAAGATGTGGTAGCACTACACAATGGACTACTGGCCCATTCATAATAAGGAAAGATTAAATGTTCCCATTTCTAGCAAAATGGAAGAAGTTCGAGGGCATTATGTGCAGTAAAGCAAGTCAGAATGATAATGTTGACATTTACATAGCAAATGATTTGACAAGGCAAAATACAAGGCAAAGATTAGTTTATAAATAAATAATAAAAAAAAACAATAACATTTCTGAGGTTTGGAGAAAGAGAGGCAGACAGAAAGGGTATTAGGGATGGTGGGGGAGAAAAGTGAATGCATGAATAAATTATGGCATTTTTAGTCAACTAAAAAATAAATTAGCAGCAACAGCTACCTCTCAGAAGTAGGGACTGAAATTGGTGGCTGAAATAAATAGGTTTGGTTGAAAGTATAGATTCTGACCCCCAAAATCTCTCCCAGACCATTTATAGTATCCAATTTGTTGTCTGCTAACAAAAGCAACGGACCTCTGTGAGCCTTTAAACTATGTGCATTTATTACTTGTTTCTTCTTCAGGAGGCAGGGAAAATGGGACAAAGGGATTATCCACTGGTGAACAGGCCAAGAGTCAATTTCCTCCTCTTTCTCTCCCTGGATCTGTGCTTTTTAAGTCCAGCACACACTGTCAGTGCAAGATCCCAAATCAACTCTGCTTCTGTCAGAGGAACTTTAATGGTGAGAACAGTTTCATGCTGCAGTACATCACTCACTAGTGTGGTTTCAGGTTAAAGCATTAACAGGTTCATCTAGGCAGCCCCATCTTCTTTCTTGCTGACAGGATATAGAATCCTACAGAAGGTTCTGCCCTCAGGTTATTATCCCATTGGCGAGCACAGCTGACTTCATGCCTCCAGCCAACCTGAGGTCATACCATTAGCTCCACGTTGGTCCAGAAGGAGAAAACCAGTTCCCACCATAGCCCATGTCCTGTGCTGAAGTCAATGCCTACTGAATCCCATTTCTCACCATCTATGTTCTGGGACCCTATTTTTTCTCAATAACTTCGGCTTGCTCTTATCAAGATTCCTGTTGCCCCGAGTCCAGTTTGTTCAGTCTCAGAAAGCTCGTTCCATATTAAGTATATCCTGATCTTTCTAAACAATTTTCCTTTAGCAAAAGTACTTCCTCCTGACTGTCTCAAGTCAGCTCAAGCATGCCAGTCTTTATTTTGGGGCTCTTCTCTCAAACTTTCCAATCTCTCCATTTTCAAGGCAATTATCTGGCTCTAGAAAGTCTAGTGATCTAAAAATCACAGCTCTTTAAACTCTTAGGATACTAACTTACTTGCATTTTCTCTGCAAAATCTCTGGTTGCTTGCCTGAGCCCTAGTCACCATAGTTAGGAAAATAGGGATTTCTAAATATTGCCTAGAAACACAGTTACCAGAAATAAAAACCTTGTGGTCATTTTTGCCTATGAGAACTATAATGTCTCTAGATGCTTCTCCCAGGGAATTCTGGGATACTAGCCACACATATGGGACAAGTCTATCCTCTTAGGAGTGCCTACAAAGTGTTAAAAATCACTAATCCACATAACAGATATCTATCGATCACTTCACCCCCGAAAAATTGAATACACATTTTTCTCAAGTGCGCACGGAACATACTCCAGGATCGATCACATATTAGGCCACAAAACAAACCTCAACAGATACACTAAGATCAAAATCGTACCAGCCTTCTTCTCCGATCATAAAGGAGTCAAACTGGAAATAAATCATAAAAAGGAAAAAAGAAACCTCCTTACCTCATGGAGACTGAAACCCACATTACTGGAAAACCAATGGATAAAAGAAGAGATCAAAGAAGAAATTAAAAAATATCTAGAACTGAATGACAACGAGGACACAACTTTCCAGAATGTCTGGGACACAGCAAAAGCAGTAATAAGAGGAAAATATGTAGCATTACAAGCTCACATCAAGAAACAAGAAACAGCCCAAAGAAACAATTTAATCTCACATCTCAAAGAACTAGAAAATGAACCACAAAAAACCCCAAAAGACAGTTTAAGAAAGGAAATAATAAAAATCAAAGCAGAACTAAATGAAATGGAAATAAAAAAAAAATCCAGAAGATTAACCAGACCAAAAGCTGGTTCTTTGAAAAAATAAACAAAATAGACAAACCACTAGCCAGGCTTACAAAGAAAAAATGAGAGAAAACACAAATAAATAGGATCATAAATGAAAAAGGAGAAATCACAAAGGACACAGCAAACATAAAAAAAAAAATAAGAGATTACTATAAACAGCTATATGGAAACAAGTATAACAACCTAGAGGATATGGACAAATTCCTAAAACTATACGATCACCCAAAACTAGACAAAGAAGATATAGAACACCTACACAGACCAATCACAAGTAGTGAAATTGAAACAGTAATTAAAAACCTCCCCAAAAACAAAAGCCAATAACCCAGTCAAAAAATGGGCAGAAGAGCTCAAAAGGCACTTCTCCAAAGAAGAAAAGCAAATGGTCAACAGATACATGAAAAAAATGCTCAACATCACTTATAATCAAGGAAATGCAAATCAAAACCACTATGAGATACCACCTCACACCT